>PVJO010012571.1:0-55045 GCA_004026905.1 Hystrix cristata | reverse complement strand
GCAGAAAGCTCACCTCCACAATTAGTAGAAGAACCAGGAAGTTGTTACAGAATGTTCTTTTTGTTTTGCAGTTCTGCTCTAGGCTCCATGCAGGAATGTGCAACAAAATAGAGGTCTGAAAAGTAGTTCCATCACCAGTACACAGAAAAAAATTTAAATATGAGTCACAAAGAAAATAATTTTCCTAATAGTTACAATTGAATCAAGATATAAGCAGACTGCTAGCCCATTACTTACAAGACTGCCTACTATTTAGAGTTAATATTGTTTTTAGAGCACTGAATGCATAATATTCATTTCTGGTAACAAGACTCAGGTGATGGCGTTTACCTTCATGGGCATTTACAGCGCCAGAATCAGAAGCCTGCACTTTTCCATGTCCTGAGAGCCCGATTTCTGAAGCTAGCCATTATCACTTTTTCCAAATCTGAAATCTGAGAGTAATTCTTCAGAATAAGGAATAGGTTAGAGCCAAGTGTTCTGCTTGTACTTAAGATGCCAGAAATCATACATGAATTTGTATCATTCAAGGAAGATGAGAAATATTTGATGGCACAGTAATGAAAACTATGTCAGTTCAACTAAATACTTTTAAAAAGACAACAGAAATTATTTTGTGTCTGCATTTTCAAGTTTAAATTTGAATAGCACCTAGAGGGTTGCTGCTGTGCCGGCAAAAAGCTAATCTTGCACTGCCTTTCCCAACCAGTTGCAAATCCTTGTAGCAGAGAATGTGCTTTTTGGTCTCTGAATTCTTACGATTATAGCACAGCTTGGAATAAGTCAATAAGTAGCTTTTTAATTACATTTACTGTGTGCGTATGTGTGTATGTAACATATGCATGCATGCGTCTATATATATACATACACATGGACATCTATGCATCTATAAACATATGTATACACATACTTATGCATATATATGCGTGTGCATGTATGTGTAAAAGACATAAGCCTAAAATGTTTTGTAATGTTGGAAAGAAAAAAAATTCACCTAAGTGCACTGTTGCAGCGTCTCACTCTTTTCAGCGGCTCTTTCATGTCCAGCCTTCTCTCCTGGTACAGCTCCTTTATTGTAGAACAACTGGAAAAACTCTCCTGCACCAACAGCCCGGCTGACCTCCTGGGAAAATCGGAGACATATTTTTGCCACACCTACTTGCACAGGAAAAGAACCTACCTCTTGAATTTTAAAACACCTGATTTTCAGCTTATCATTCAGAAAACTTGGAAAAGTGAAAACCATTTCTTTCCAACCTACCCCTAATGAAATTCTATTATTTAAGGGTATTTCCTCACCATACTGAAATTGCTTTTCTACACATCATAAAAGAATACAGTAATTTTTTCAGTTAAATGTATTGTTTGAACCTAAGTTTATTTAAACATTTTTTTGAAGTAAGCAAATGATCACTGAGCAGTGCCTTGAATTCTGGAATTTATTTTTCATATTACTTCTTTATGGCATCAAAAACACACAGGATACTTGAAATCCAGGCTTGACAGATTGCATAGATTTCTGAAAATCTTCAGAATTTCTTTCAACTCCTACATGTGCTGTTCATCTGAATAGACCTATTTGACATCCAGCTTTGTCTCTGACTGCCAACCCCATCCTGCCTCTCCCAGGAACCCTGACAATGGTCAGGAAATCATTCTCTGGCATTTATTGGGAGCATCCTGTGCAAAGAATAGGACAAGGAGCCCACAGGAAATAGTCCTCATGAGCCTCACCTCCGAAGAGGACCTGCTGTTACAGTGGTGCTGCCAGGCAAACATGCTCGTGAAATACGCACACATCAACATACCACAGTCGCTGCATAGGAAGAGAGATTTAACTCACAGTACCCAGTAAGTGTCAGGGTGTCTATAGAGTAACTGCTTTTGTAAGACTTTGTGAAGACTCGAATAAAATAGGGAGATAACCAAATAAGAGGAAGAAGGAGCTCAAAATGGAGTGTTTACTATATATACTGTATTATGCATAGAAAAATTACATGCTGCTTTCTTATTTTCTGTATCAAGTCACTCACGTTTACTCTTGAGAGAGAAATGACCTGTAGAATGTATTTCAAACCCATGTGTCCACAGCAAACACCGAAGTGAGAGCAATCAAAGAAAACCTTTAGAGTAAATAAAAGGTCATCTAGTTTCTATAATAAACTGAGCTTCTAAAAATTCACCAAAGTAAAAGGTTGGCTTATTTTTCTTTCTGTCCTAATACTTTCAAGTATACATCAGTTATGGAAATATTAACAGTAAGAACCAGAATGGGATGGATGCCATGGTGTCAATCATGTAATTTTTATGAAAGTTTTCCGAAATTGCAGGAGGCAGGGAAACCTGATCTTGCTTCTAGGGTGGCAAACAGCCCACTGCTGTTAGGTAGCTAACGTGCCACATCCTGCGTCTTGTTAAAAGTAACTCGGTCATCTCGATTTCAGCAGCAGGGTCTTTATTTTCATCCTGGCACTCCGGTCTTCAAGTAGACTACAGCTTGCATTTGTTTAAAGCTACAACATGATTATTCCTGTAAAATAATTAGTGACATTCGAACCACTTTCTGATAGACTCAATTTAGAAGGAGACTCACTGGCTTTCCACATTTATTGAATTCACATTTGAAAGTGCTGTTCGATGCATTGGAATCACAGCATTTTTAAGGAAGATCAACGTGGCTAACTTTAAAAATTCTGTACAGGGTTATACAGCATCATTGTCTCTTTAAAATCTACTTTATCCCGCCACTTGCAGCCAATACATTTAGGAAGTTTTGGTATGGACTGGCTCTTCTGCATTGAAATTATAATTCTATTTGTATTACTGCAATTGTGTCTTGATACGTATTACTTCTAGCGGGTATAATAAAAGAAAACATGAATATGAATTATTGGGTAAATTAATGTAACATTTCATCTTATGAACCTAAGTGATATTTCATGGTCATCTGTTTGTACATGTGAGAAACTGATAATTGTATGATATGAATCACTGTCACATTTTTCCAATAGATTTAAACAGTGATACTAAAAGTAAAGGGAAAATGTTCCTGTTGAAACTATTATGGTACAAATTCCACCAGGATGGAAAATTAACGTATTTACCAGCCAATCAGGATTCCCTAGAGTTCTGAGAACAGCATGAAACAAAACTTGTTGAACAGTTAAAATAGTAAAGCGAGCTGTTGACCTAGGAGATGGAATGACTTAAAGTATAAATAGTAGCAGGAGATATTCCCATAATAATTGTACAGGTGTTTCACCTGGTGACCTTAACTTCTCTGCTTCCTAAAGTTAAGTATGACACTTATCTGGGAAAATAATTTGCTCAGAAACAAACTCACTGACTCATGAAGCTTACAATGTAGGTTATTAAAACCCACTCACATGTTAAGAATTTAGTACCAGTAATGGGTCTTCAAATAATTTAAGACTTGATTTACCATAAAAGATACCACTCTTTCCGTGCCACGCAGGCCATGACGGGGTGGGGTTGCTTCCACATCTGGCCAGATGGCTCCCCAGCACTCTGTCATGTGGCAAGAAGCAGCTTGCCTCCCACTCCAGCCGCCTGTCCTGGGCACCTCCAGCCGTTGGTCTAACTTTGCAAACGTTAATGTAGATAATCTCACGCTTTGTGATCAAAACTATTGCACTCGATATGTAAATTTAGAGTATTTAAAATCTAACATTCATCCTTCTCAAAAGGGAAAGGGATGGGGAGGAGAGTGAAAGGGGGCAAAAAAAGGAATTGAGATGCTTTCTGTACATGTACCAACACAGACTAATAAAAGAAAAATAGGAAAAAATAAAATCTAACACACAAGAAAGAAAGTACAACTTTCAAATCATAAATTTAAAAGCAAGCTTGATCTTCCCTCTTTTTCTTTTAACATTTGTGATGTCTACCACAGTCATTCTCGAGAAATTACCTCTTCTTTCTCTAAAATGGTGCTTGGGGACCCTGCTTTTCCTCCCCAATACCTGCAGGATGCCCACATGCCACTTGGCACCCAAAACTCTGGTACCTGCAAGCTTGGTCACATGCCGAGCCGACGGAACTTGAACGCATGGTGCATGCAGGTGGAAACCACTTCCTGCCGCTGGCTCTCTGATGCCTCCTATGTGGCACCAATAAATGTGATACCTGATTTGACAGCTACGATGGAAGTGGGAGATGACTGCTTGCATCACTAGAAAAAGAAATTTACCTTTATATTATATGACTAAAAATGGTAATCTGTGGTTTAAAACCAGGAGTCCTTACACCATTACGATACATATTTTCATAATTTGTGGTGCCTTATTTCTTGGGGGTTTTTAACACTTTAAAGAATAAATTAAACGTAGAATTGATTATCTTTTGGAAACTCTATACATTTACAAACACTATAGGATGCTAATTTTGATTAACATCTGTGTTGACAACATACTGTGATTCCAGGGGGTTGGGGTTTAGCTTGAGTGGTAGAGTGCTTGCCTGGCAAGTGCAAGACCCTGAGTTCGATCCCCAGCACGCCCTCAAAAAATACTGTGATTCTTTACAAGTGTGGTTAAATCTAAAGCAAAGGGAAATATACCATGTATGAAAATAACAACAGAACGAGGAGATTTCTTATGCTTGGGAGAACAAACGTATTTTCTCTTGAGAACTGTAATACAGTTAGTTTAGCAGCATTAGAAAGGAAAAAATCCAAACTCCCTCTAGAGCCAAGTTCTACATTCCAACACATGGTTAGCTTGAGAGCGTGATACACTAGTATAATTACAGCTACACAGAAGAATTTCTACCTATTTATTAAAATTGGGAGATTTCCGGGGCACAATGGTCTCAATATCTAGAATACGTTTCCCCTGCCTCACTAATGAATACATTCATTGAGAGGTTAAGTTATACTCTGTTGTGAATACGGTGCTATGACACTGAAAGAAAATAATGAGAAAAATAGTTTCTGTTCTCATAGAAATTACAGTTTACTGAGACAGTTTTTTATGATGTAAAGTAATGAGCTATAATAGATGGATGCACCTAGCACCATAGAAACATGGGGAGAGGAAAGCTCCCAGAATACTTGCAAAGTACTGTGAAAAATTATGCATGGCTTTATATAACACACAAAGCAAGCTTGTACCTTGAATCCCTAATGCAAAATCCTGGTACAGGAAGATTAGTTTTAGGGGAATGCTATAGCCTGTAATCATCAGTAATCCAACAAAATATGTGGACAATCTGTCATCAGCTAGAGTCTTCCATAATGATGGGGAAGATATTACTAGAAGGAATGAAAACAGAGACAGGAATACATGAAAAGAATATAGCAGTAGAGATGTATTAAAAAATTTAAGCACACTAGCCAAAACAGATACGGAAATATTTATAGATGGTCTACGTGACTGTGGTAAGAAAAAAAAAAAAGACAAATTGGCCTTAGGGCACTCGTTACTGGGAATACATATCCCTATTCTCAAAAAACGTGTGATGTATTTTTCAAATCAAAATGACTGGTACCTAGGAAAAAAAATCTCAAAATACTTTTCAATAAATGAGTAAGTATAAAATTAAGCCATTCAAGAAGTGTTATGAGTAAAATGTTTCAAAGGTTGTTGGATTTGAGAGTAAAGAAAGGGGCTATTTTACATTAAGTCTATACAATCGAATTAGTTGTGCTGAATTGTACACTGCGGCCAGCACTGAAAACTCCCACTGACTACGTGCTCAGCTCCATCCGTGCGGCTTTAGCTAAGTTTCTGTCACTCTAGCTCAAGAGAACTGAAGTCGATTTCATGGCACCAAGTCTATTGTGACTGCTTTACAGCTCAGAGTAAGTCCACCAAATTATCCGACTCATTTTATTAATTAATGGCTAAGTTCACAGAAAAATTATATGTAAATTTCTGGTACAACATAATGTTTTAATGTATGTATTCATTGGGAAATAACAAAATCTAACCAACTGATGCGTGGTATCTCAGCTAATTATCATTTTTCTGTGGGTGAAAACAATTCACATCCAATCTCTTAGCATTCTTCAAAATACTATATATTATGAACTACAGTTGCCATGTTACATAATTCTATCAAAAATGCACAATTGATCATAATTGAGTAATTATGTAATTCTATCAAAAATACCAAATGTCACTCATACAAATTTATACATTGAGAAATGTACTCATCATTTAAAATCATAAGTTCAAAAATAAGTTACATTTTCTTAATTTGAGTAACACATGTCAGTTTTTATTTATTGACAAAGCTTTGAGATGATAAACTGAAAAACTGCAGGAGAGCACAAGTAGACATAATAGACATTGTTGTTTTCTGAAAAGAAGGATTATAAAATTCAGTTAGCGCTGGAGGTTTTTTGAGTGCTTTAATTCGCTGAAGACATGTATCAATTTAAAAAAGAAAACAAGGGAATAATCCCATTGTCATTTAAATCCTCAGCTTCAACTATTTCAACAGGGATCTGTAATCTAAGAATATGCCCAGCTGGGCATCCGGACGCTGTTTCTCTTCCCTTTGAGATGGCAGGGAAACAAAATGAATTTTTGATGACTGATTTTCAAAGAGACTAATTTTATGTACATGCTCTAAGGAAAATGGGCAATTGAATTTTCTTCACTAATCATTGTTAATAATAATACAAAACTTTTAATAAACAAGGCATGTCCTCATCTCCTTCGTAAGGTGATACTGCGTTTGTAGCCAAGGCAGAGCAATGAAACCAGGAGCACAATTCCATTCCCAGACCCCAGAAAAATCAGGGCAGGCATAGACTAGATCCAGTGGTGCTTTGCACTCGAGACAATATGGAATAAGGATGAAGAATTGAAGTCTTTCTTTAACTTGCAATTTGAGGACATCTGTGCCCTTGGAGAGCAGACTGGTGGCTTCTGAGTCACCCTCTACCAGATGGTGGGTTTTGAGGGGTTTTGATTCTAGACGTCAGCATTTCTGCTCCCTGTGGTTATCAGTGTCACACTCCTTCAAAACATTTAAAATAAGAAGGCCTCCTAGAAGACAGAGGTGGTGGGAAGCCAACACTGAGGTGCAGTACTCCACCAGGGTTTAACGGTGGGAAACTCCACACATCTGTCTTTCCTGTCTTTGTGGAAAGTCATTCTTGTCACAGCGCTGCTAGTTGGTTTGCTGCTTATTCCCTACAGATCTGTGTGTTTATGTGTGTGTGAGAAGGTGTGTGTTGTGCCTAAGCTGAGAGCAGTAACTAGTAACTTCCCAGCAAGACGCCGAGCAGCCAACCTGCAGTCATCGGTATTCTGCAGACGCCTGGTCCTTTCCTCCTCACTGCCCGGCCTGCACTCAGCAGCACCAACAATGGGATTTCTGTCTCCCCGGCAAACTTTCTTCTTGTATTTGAGTTGAGGTGGAGACAGTCACTTGAAAACAAGAGGTATTTGTAGTGTTTTGTTGTTTTTTAATATACTAGTCCTCGGGGACAGTGGATTCAAGTATTAGATAATCTAATAAAGCCACCACAGAGATGACAAGCTCATTAAACAGGCTGAAAATATACTTTAGAACCTTTTTTGGAATGTGGATCTGTACGATGGATTTAAGGAGATGAAATACAAAGGAGACCAAATAGGTAATAAGTTATGTTCCTAAAACAGGGTTCAGCCACAGTTACCAACCCGGGTGCTCACCCGAATTTGGACATCTTGTCTCCGGCTACCCTTCCACCCCTCCAATGGACCAGCCCAAGAAAACGCAGCACGAGTTCCACTAACAAAGCTCTCGAGGCAGAGAGTTCCTCACTACATTCTCCCTGTCACTTCTGATAGCCTTTGTTATCTTGGATTTTCTTGAAATCTACAGCCGCAAATAATGTAACTCTTTGGACAGTTTCTTGTCTCCTAAATTGATTTCATATTTATCATTTGCAATTCATTTGAACAACAAGCAGTCTTTTATCTTCTGAGACAATATTTGCCTTAAAATATCATAGACATTGATGTTGCAAGGAAAACACAAACAAATTTAGCGCAGGCAAGGGACAGGATCACTGTACTCAACTCTCTTCCTGTGGTGGGAGTTGAAGGAGGGGAGGAGTTAGTGCTTCTCAGAGATTGAATTCCCTTGGCATTTTCCGGTTCCTTCTCTCAACTCATGCTTTCCTGTGTTGCTTAGACTAAAAGCATCTGTAAGGGTCAGATTATGGAAAGTGTAACTTAATTTCTGAAACATTGCTTTTAACCTGCCACCTACAGTTCCCATCCACCACTGCAGTACTTCTTAAATAACTAGTATTTTTGGCTAGAACGAACAATCCATCAAATATTAAATTTTCCCAATTAATAAGATATCTTCTGATCTTCTAAAGAATTTTTCACCCACACAATTCTCTTTGAGGGGAAAAAAAAAGGTTCAAATTCCCTGTACCAGCAAAACCTCATTAAAAATGAATTTCAATGTGAGTATCAGCGCAAGGCCACAAGTTCGACTATGACATTTGCTATAATTCTGTTGATCATAGGCCTTTCTTAAGTACTAATGAAGCAGCCCTTTAAGAAAAAATAGCAGGGAGTAGCAGATGTTGGGAGGAAACTAATACAGTGTATGTTTTTTTCTGTATGACTCAATCAAAAACCACTTTGGGAAGAGTGCTGGTTCTTTGCTGATGTATTTCTTCGGAGAACTGGGTAACCTCATTCTGCAAAGCCATCTACTTCTGTGGGTGACACATATTGTAGGGAAAGCTAATCCCGGGGAGGTGGGGCGGGGGAAGAGGTAACCTTGTTTAGTCAAGTGCACCATCATTTTAGTACATTTTATCCATTAACTTTTAAATAAATTTAAAACATATATTCCCCTTATACTCTTTTTCGCACAAATGCAGCAAGTGTCTTATGGAAAGATTGAGAGTGTTTATAACCTAGGAAAGTTCTTGGAATATCGTCTCTCCAATTAGAACTTCAATTTCTGCTCTTAAATCACAAGGTTTATTGTCATCACAAACTCTTTCATGATATCAAAATACAGCGGGGATTTTAAACCATGTACACTGGTTTCATCCAATATTGAAACAACCAAAAATGTCATTCCAGTGGAAAAATACCTCAATCTTCTATGACTACCCAGGTCTTTATTGAAAAAACAAGAGGTAACTAACTGGTTGGGAAGGTGGAAGTTCCGTTTCTCTGGAAAACCAAGCACAGAAGCAGAAAACTGCTCCGCTTGTAATCCATCTCCATCCAGAACGGGGCGGGCTAAGAACCACGATTCATTTGACAGCATCATGTACATCTTCATCATTGTCTTAAGTATCTGCTGAAATTTGACATTCCAGCAAGAGTTACTCTCATGTGAAAACATGAAATGTTGGAAGATATTAGGAACTCAGTTGCAAATAGTCTTAAATATAGTACACGATTTAGATTGTGGGCGAGAAAATAATTCAAGACAGAATGCTTAGAGACAGAAACAAAGCACATTTCACTTATACCCTAAATTCATTGTTAAAAAGTCAGTATGATATTTCTGACTGTTAAAAAGTAGGTCATTGATGCAGGGACATCAGTGACCACCAAAGCAAACCCAGCAGGCTGTTGCCTCCCCGGGGCTGCGCGTTTCCAGGGGAGGAGCAAGGCTTGGAGAAGGGCTCAGGACCTCACCCAGCAGGCAGCCAGACTCTGCGGGTCTGATCAACATCCACCCAGCTCCACCCCTACCCTGCCGCACCAGCTGGGCAAAGGGCTTACAGTGAATTACCTCTCAGGTGTTCGGGAGTAAATGAAAAACGAAAACAATGTTAGTTAACCCCCCCAAAGTCAAATAAGAAAGCAGCAAAAATGTTAAGATCTCAAAAGCTTTTGTAAGTAGTTTTTAGGTAGGTAGTTTTTTTTAAATCTTTCTTCTTTTTTTAAAATCATGGTTAAAATATTTATCTGTGGCTGGATGTTTCTACTATTTTGCAATTCAATCAGCCCAAAACAGTTATATCTAACTGGAGGATTTAGGTAAGCAAATGTAATTGTGAATGTATTTTACTTTGAAGCATCTGAAAAAATACAAAGCAGATAAAAATATTTTGGGTAAGGAACCTATTATATATAAATAAATATATCAAAGTTAAAGAAATGTGTGTTGTAAATATATGGATATCCGTGTGATCAAATTGTAGGTAATAGCACTGTGTGTGTGTTACAAAATGAAACAACTCTGTCCTGATTTGTGGATCAAAATCCAGATTGAATGTTTTTCTTCCCTATAGTCAATGCCAACCCTCTTTTATCTGGTTTACTTACAACTTTTTATTTTTCCTGGAACACACTGAATGTTTTAAGATTAGATATTGTACAGGGGAAATGGATACACTTCTAAATTTGTTTATCCTATTTAGTTTTGACCAAGATAAACTCGGTCTTCTACTGTAGATAATACGACTTATAGTAAAAACTCATACATAAATGAAAACAGTGAAACTAGACAGTTTAAAGTATTAAGCTGTGATGTTTCAGGAGGAGCACTCCAGATTCCAGGCCCACAGCGCCGGGAATGCCCGCAGAGCATGTGTCCACAGAGCAATGCAGGGGACAGACAAGCCTCTTGTCATTTGCAGCCTTAATCCATTGGCCAGAGCCTGAAAAGCATTCAGGAGAACAAGTGCGGGGATGAGGAAAACCAACATGATTTTTGGATTTTCTGTTCCTTACAATGTTAACTGATCAATAGGCTTGCAGAAACTGACAAATGCAATAGAACTATTTGATGAATCAATCTGGGGACCTAAAGAGAGTGCCCCTCCTCCCCTCCTCCCGCCTCTTCTCCCTGCTCCTTCCTCATCCTCCTACTCAGCACAGTCCCCAACACGTGGAGGGGGAGGGGTGGCTGCTCTTTCTTCCTTGGGCTGTAGGCAGAAGTGAAGTAAGGAAAATGAGTGACGATATTAGGCACTTCGTGTAAGATTTCTAAACTACCTTCAGTACGTGATTATCCTTAATTATGAGACTGCCCTTTCCTTTTAGCCAAGAATTTTCCCTGTTACTTAAGTTGGGTTCTTTCCCCTGCGTTTCAATCCTGGAAGCCAGTAAAGAGAGTTCTTCCGTCCTGTTAGCTCCGACAGGAACCCCTCCTCCAGGCCTATTAGGACATCAGCTTTGTGGAAGACTGAAAGAAAAATAAGAGGGAAAACTTAAACCCCACTGAAACCTGCCTGCCTTAGCAGGAACCAGGGTGTCTGTGGACTCCCTGAACACACGCGTGTGCCCCACGGAAAATTCAGTAAGCCTTCACCAGCTCATGACAAGGCAGAAGCGCTCTCCTTCTGCTGGTCCTCGACACGCAGCAGGGACGTCTGTGAACTTTGTGGTCTTCCTCTGCCCCGCAGCCAAAATTAGGGGAGTGGCTTTAATGAACCAGATGCGAGGCACCGAAATGTTAGCCAGAGCCTTCCAGAAGCCGCGAAGCTCTAGACGCTTTAAATTCGGAGGATCCTTTCAGAATCCCGTTCTAATTTATAATCCTCAGCGGACCTGTATTCGTCCCGAAGCGATTGTTGAAAGGGGCTTTGCTAGAATCTCTCCACTGAAATCGCCGCAGGGCAGGGCTGGGCGGAGGAGCCCGCGGGGTGGGCTGGGTGGGAGGAGGAGTGAGCTCCACGAAGCCTTTAAAAGCCTCGCTGGTTAAAGTTACGCGGATGCGGAGGGTCTGTGTGTGCGTGCGTGTGGACACACGTGCACACGCACAGGTAGAGCGTACAAGTTCAGCAGCATTGTGTAGTGAGCATGAATTGTGCATTACGTAGGTGGCAGAATTCAGGGTCTCCGTCCCCGGTGCCCCCACAATGGCCCCAGACAACGCCCGCCCGGCGCGGCGGGAAGGCGCCCCTCGCGGTGCCGGCGGGCGCGGGGCGCGGGCGGCGGGCCGGAGGGTCCTGAGTCGCGGCCGCGCACGGGGCGTCGCTCTCCGCCGGCGCGCCCGCGCTCTCCCCAGCTCCGTCCCTCCCCCGCCCTCCCGCCGCCCTCCGCCCTCCCTGCATTCTGCTCCCCGGAGCGGCCGAGCGCGGCGACCGGGCTGCGCGCCCGCCGGCCCTCAGAGCGGCGCGAGCAGGCGCCGGCCGCCGCCCGCCCCGGTCCCCGCTCCCGCTCCCGCTCCCCGCGGCGCGCCCTCCCCTCGGGCGGCCGAGTCGCTCGCTCGCGCGCGGGCCGGCGGGCGGCGGCGCTCCTCGCGCGGCACTGACGCTCACCTGTCGCCCGCAGCTCGCCGGCGGCGGACGGACGGCGCGGCATGGGCGGGCGCGGCGGGGACCGGCCGGCCGGCGCGCTCTGCGTGCTCGGCGTGCTGTGGGCCGCGCAGCTGGCGGCCGGCGGCGGGCCCGCGGCGGGGCGGAGCGGCGCGCCGCGGCTGAGACTGTCCTTCCGAGGTGAGTGCGGGCGCGGGCGCGGGCGGGCGGGCGGCGGCGGGGTCCCCGGCGCGGTGACACTTGGAGCGCGAACAAAGAACGCGTCACGCGTGTGCGGCGAGGGGCGGCGGCGCGGCGGACCTGCGGCCGTCCGGACTTACTTGCGGAAGGTGTTTGTGCAGAACGCCGCTGCCCGCACGCGCCCCGCCGAGGCGCCCGCCCGGCCGGCGCTGCGGGCGAGGAGCCGCCTTCGCTCCGCGGTAGCCGCCAAACGGTTAATCACCGTCATGAATATTCAGGCCGCTCGGAGCTGCCGGTCGGAGAGCTCGCGGCTCGCCCGAGCGGTGTGCAGCCGCCTGTGGACAGCGTGTTGTTTCATCCCATGTGCACCGCAGTGAGCTGGAGGGACAGTCCTCCCTCGCCGCACAGTCTGAACTTCGCTAAAAAGTACACGTTTCAGAAAGAAAAAACCAACCTCGTCACACGGTGCTTGATCTGGTTACAGCTTTATGTAGGTGCTTGTTTTTAAATAAGGGCTTTTTCTAAGAAATACTCGTTCTACGTGTCTTTGGATAGATTTCACACGTCGATATGTAATGTAATGCTAAAACGATTCCAAAATGTTATATAAATACACAACTCTTGTTGCCGGGAAATATTCCTAAAACTCAGGTATGATTAAATGAAGTTGAAGATTGCTAGCTAAGGTGTTGCTTTCTTAGGAGTCTCAGATTTCTAGACTTGGGGGTGGGGCAGCGAGAAGCTTGAATTATGCTACGTTTTAAGCCTATAAGGGAAAAGAAAACTGCTGACTATCTGTAGAGATGTGTGTCTACTGTACATTGTTCTTATGCCAGAAATACAGTCTTTAATTTTCACATGGTAGGAAACATCTCTTTCTGAATGTTCTGGAGTAAACAAGGATCTCAAGTAGGAAAGAGCAGTGACATTTTTCACACTTTTAATTAGAAAATTAAACACCTATTAAATGTGTTTATTTGGACTTAAAACTTGGATAAAATACATCGGATTGGAAATTTTTCTTGATGTAACATTTTCTTGTCTTTATAGCGATGAATAGATTTTAAGCATCAGCAATCGTAATTTTATTATACAAGTTTTAAAAATCACATAGCATCTACTGAGTGTTTAATTGAGTGTTTATTATGTTTCTATTTAATAATTGTCTTTAAATTTTTTCCATAGTATATAGTGTCAGTGTATTTTTATCATTCTTTGATTTCAATTTCTACTTCATAATAAGTTGTCGTCAAGCAATTCTTAGGTGGATGGTCTACTTTATCCAAGTTTATGTTTTTTATAAGTAAATTTAACATACAACTTTAATTCTAAAACATATGAATGCCTACATGCTAAAATTTTAGATTAACAAGTTTGAAATTAGAAAATACATTTGAAAAATATACCAGCGTTAGAATGTTATCTAAACAATAAATCAAATTTAAAATAAATTTAAAAATTTAAAATTATCCTTCTTTAGCTTATAAAAATTTCATGTGCATGGTAATAGATTATTCTGATCTATTCTATGATAGATTATAGAAGGGGCACATATCCTGTCATGAGATAGTATTTAATTAAAAGATTCCTTTGCTGCGTATACTGATAAACCATATACATTGACAAGATGCATTTGACAGGATCCTGTTAGGACTGTTTTAGCAATGGCATCCATCACAAGTATTCTGCTCACATTTAAATCTGTCCCACACCTCCATTGATTTACCAAGAGTTTGGCGGTTTGATAACACGAGCTATGAAGTGGACAGCAGCAAGAAGAGTTAAAGGAACGGCCCAGGCAGTTTGCCTTCTGTCATGTTACCGCTCTGTCACTACCTTTTGTCTGTACTTGTGCCCTTATTTTGCCAAAGCAGATGCCTGGTAGCCAATGGTCAGTAGTTTGTTTCTAAACTACAACAGAGATTTTGTTTTTAAAGCTACTTCTTTCTCCTCCTTAGTTAGATGTCAAACACAGTTAAAACATCCCCTGCATTGCCCTTAAAAATATTTCAGCATGACTCCTGAAGAGTTAAATCCCTGCCAACCTCAATTTGCTATGGTCACTTGTTTTCAAAGATCCACCATTAACCCTCTCATTGCTCGGGTCCCCACGGTGAAGCTTCAGGCAATGACCATGAGCACCTTTGGCTTGTGGTCTTGCCTGCTAGGCAATGAAAGAGACTGGATGTGTTCAATGAGAAAGAAAAAGAACTGAAGACAAGAAGGCAGCCTTGGTAGCCCCTGTGCATGCACAGCTCCTAAGATGCCTCTTACTTTCTAGGAAAAGGGAACCGAATAGATGTGCTCTGACCATCTGGAGAAGTGATAACATTAGAAAAATGGGGTATGCTGGCTTTCCCTCTGAACCAACCTGATTTAGAATCCTTGTGGGGGAAGAAAATGTGAGAACTCTGTAAATCTCAGCAGTCACATAGAAATTATCCTCAAGAAATACTCACGCAGACATACTGCTGCCTTTCTGAAATGTATGCCATGCAGCTAAGTGGCAAAATGTGCCCTCTTCAAATTACTCCCTACCTGCAAGCTCTACAGAGCGAGGCAAAGTTCACTTTCGTCGTGAAATATTGGAAAGTCGTATAATCTATCATTTAAGCTGTGTGACACGATGAAGTCTTCAGGAAAACTTACGTGAATCACAGGAGGGAAAAAACAAAGGTTTTGGGTTTTAAACAAATGACAAATGTCCCATCATTCAATGTAATGGGTTTTTCCAGAACACCGTGTGCTTCCGTCTTAGTTGAAATCAAAGACACATGCAAATTGCAATGTGAGGGTGATCTTGTGACCCAAAGGTTAAATCAATGATTTTAACCTTGATAGGGAGGACTTGGTAAATAACACTTAAACAACTGGTAGACGCTTTAAAGTCTTTATATTTGCTGAAGGCTTTTTTTCAGAGTCAAATTATTTAATTATTCTAAAAGTGGTACTACAAGTTAAGTGAAAGTTCTTATACATGTCTTTCTGGTACTAGAAGATAATATAAATTAAAATTCATAAACATTTCAAATATTTTCTTCATATTTTACTTATTATGATGGCTTCAAAATTAATATGACTAATTACTGACTATGATTTCTGTTTAACAATTTACTTTTAACAAAGCAGTGTACATCATACAGTGTGTATATATGTGCACATACATGTGTGTATGTGTGCACATGTTTTATTGTGTATGAAATGCATGTCTTCATGTTGATGACTGTGTTGAAAAAATACTTTCAGCTATAGATAGAATGTGAATTATAGCAATTTTTTAAATAATTATCAATGGTTTAAAATGATATTTATATTTAGTATATCCTCTGAAAAGTTTTCATGGCTGTTTTATGTATTCCTATAATAGTATGAGGTAAAATTTGTTCTACACTAACAGGCACATTTTTAGGGAGAACAGGATACGCACATGCTCATGCGTGCACGCGCGTGCGCACACGTCCATAGACGTGATGTTAAAAATTCTTTGAAAATGTCTCTGCCTACTTGGCAGCAGGTCTCTGACTTGCTGGTTGTTATCTGATGTTACCTTTCCTTCTCAGATTTTGTTAACTTTAAATCAGATTGATTCCGAAATCATAAACACAATGAAAGCAAAAAACTTTTATCCATCAGCAAGTATGTCCTGGTAAACATAAGTAAAAACGAGTGTAAATGAAGCTTAACAGTCAGCATGCTTGCGACTCACTCGGTCAGATCAGAAGAGGGTGACGTCTCCACGGGTGGGCCTTCCGCCTGCGCCGCCCGCCGGGTGGGCCTTGAAAATAATAACGCACAAAGTGCAGACTTCGGCAAGTGGGCAAATGATTGAGACCGCAAAACCATTCCATCTGTGCCTGCAAACGGTCAGCTTCCAATGGTATTCAGTTATCACCAGCTTAAATAAATAAGAATATTGAACAAATATTTCCCAATACTAATTTCGATATTTTTTCTTTTATATGAGTGATTTTCATGATATAATATGCTGTACCTACATATTTAGCCAACTAAATAGATATGTGGGTCCATGATACCAAATTTCCCTTTGTTTTCTGATTTTTAATTATCACACATAAACAACATAATTAACAAATACATTGTGACGTAGGGTCAATTATATTTAGATTCTAAACTCAAACATGAAAGTAATTGAAGGATCTTTCAGGAATAAATTTAATTAAAATTACGTAATAGGTCACATAGTCCCTATTGGCAAGAGTAAATGTTGAACCATTGCTTATAGAGGGTGCTAGACTCAGTGTGAATACATACCTGCATTGCGGACTGTATTTTATGGCACATTTTCGGATGAGTACTTTAAGAAACTTGTATTTTATAGTTACCAGGAACTTTAAGGTGTCTATAAGAAATTAGGTAGTTTAAGTTCTTCTCCCAAATTTTCTCATTTAAATTTCAACAACACATTTACGCGTCACAACTCCAGAGGTCAAAATGCCACATCTTCACAACTTTTAAAATTTTAAATGTAAAGGCAGCACCATCCTAATAGAATTTATACTTGAATTTTTCTAAAATCTTCCAAGGCGACCACTCTCAAAATAACTTTTGGATAGGTTATTATCAAACAATTTTTATTAAAAGTTCCTGATACTGTATCTTGGAAAGTTACATGTTAACCTAATAAAGCATTACTCTCATCCAAATTTTATGAACATAAATCTACAATAAAATGATCTATTGTTGCAAGATTGTACATAAAATGTCCAAAACTGGTGATGATATCAAACTAAGTCTAATATATGGAGTCAGACATTATATTTAAAAGATCAGCAGTTGTAAACATAAATTAGAACAAGCTTCAGTCTCGGGATGGTTTCACCCCATCATGACATCTAAGGTGCTGTTTAAAGGCATTGCCATGATTTGCAGTTCTATGCTTCCACTAATAGGTGGCACTAGCATTTTGTAACAGCTCTTTCATTAGTTTGGAAGTGGGCTGGCTGCAAGGATAAATATGCACAGAATAATGTGTGGAGGCCAAGCTTGGGGAACTGGCCTGAGTCACAAGCTGTAACATGCACAAAGAGGAAGCTTTATAAAGTTAAGATGGAATTTCCTGAAGTTTCTGATATGCCCCTCGCACACAATTATCAGAATATGAAGAGGAAGCGGTTATAAGTAAGAAACTTACAAGTACATTGTAAATTAAGTGTGACTTTTTACGTGGAATTGATTTGATCTACATACAAACTAATGAGTGAACTAGTTGTATCAAGGACCTAGAATGGTGGAAGGGCAGGTTTTTAGGGGATGTGTGTGTGTGTGTGTGTGTGTGTGTGTGTGTATTGTTTGTACATCCTAAATCATAATAGTAAATAGCAAAAAGGAGTTAGCTCACCTTAGCATGTTACTGCTTTATTGCCATCACTTGTAATTAAACAATAATTTACTGAGAAAGTAATGTGTAGAAAAGTACATTTGGTGTATATATATATATTTTTTTGAAGAATGACTCCTTTTAACTGTTAGCTCCCTTTAAACTATTACCATAATTAAGCACATGAAGAAATCAATAAATTTTATCTGAACAAACAAGGCTGCATGTCTCCTCTGCTATCTTCTTCCACTGCGAAGACATAAACATGAGTATAAATAGGGAATTCACACACTGTTTCCAAACAGTAACAAAGCTGGACTCTGTCAAACCCAGGATAAGAAAATATACAATTTATACTTGAACCCGGGAGTGGAGATAAGCAGAAATAAAATTCTGTTGATAAGTATGAAGGATGATCTGGTCTTAGTGTTTGTTACGAGCTTAGGGTAGACGGTGGAAGAACTGCAGTTCTACAGAGTCTTGTCATCGCTCGGATGAGTCATCAAACCCGTTTCTGGGTTTTCCTTGCTTGGAAAGATGCAGCTTTGCTGACCCAACCAAACGATGTTGACCAAACCTTAGAGTGACGAAGTGTGTCACTATGATCGTAAATATGTCTTTAATAAAATACAGCATCACCCATTTGAGTCTCCATCAGCAAACTGAGTGGAGCAGTTCCGTCACCTTCCAGAGACGACTGCTAGAGGTCTAGGAAGCTACTTACAGTCGGCTCTGCAGTGCAGATGTGGATCTGCAAGGCGGAGTGTGTCCCCTCTCTGTCCCGTCTTTAGTTCTCAGTGGCTGTTGCAGAGGCACTAGTTATTAACTGATTTGGGACTTTGACTCAGCTTTTTAAATATAAAATCTGCCTGTAATAAAATATAACTCTTTCTGAATACAAAAATGCATGCAGATTTATACTGAGTGAAATAGCGACCAGTGAACTGTACGTCACAGTGTTGTGGAGATGCTAAGTGTAGCACTAGACGCAGGGCGGAGGCTGGGAGTTGGGGCTTTGTTAGTGCTGTACACAGTATGTGCCTGGAGAGGACTCTGGGATCCAGGTCAAGGAAGTAATTCATACCTTCCAACAAAACATTTTGATTTTCCTAATTTCCTTTTATTGCACTCCTCACAGCCAGGAAAGAGAGAGAGACCACTGTCAGACAGTGACTAGAGATAAGGAAGCTGGCTCGTTCCTGTTCAGCACTCTTGACCATTGGTGTGGAGCACACCAGTCCTCCTGATGGAAGGTGAAAGAATGAGCGCTGAACAGCTTGAGCTGGCTGTTTTTCATTGTCCACACTTTGGGGGAGAATCCTGGCTTTCCTCTCTGACAGCTTGCTAAGGTGTAACCTGTCAGAGCTTTCTTGCTTTCTGTCTTCCACTGGCCCAAGGGCAGCAGCTGCTTGGATCCCTCTTTCTGCCCAGTTTCCTGCCCCTCCCCCGGCTCAGGACCCTCCAGGCCACATCTCCCTCCCTGAGCTGCTACCGTCTCAAGAGAGTAGCTGTGATGGGAAGTAGCGGAGGAATTGTTACTGAATGGCGCACATCCACATTACACTGAGATCTTTGTTGAAGATTCTGATCTCAACTAATTGAGGAGGTGGAGGAGAATCATAGACAAGTTTCCTTAGGCCACTCATAGGCATGTAGATTGACATCTGGAATATATGTGAATCCATAAAGTTCGAGAGGCCTGGTGACGGTGTGGAAATGGCACTCAGAAAGGACAGTCAGACAGCTACCAAGATCACTGTTATGTACAAATCATAGCAGTTAATTGGTAGTGAAAAGTGATGCAGAAGGCCTGGTTCTATTCCTCAGCCATGATATTCTGGCAAAACTAAAACAAAGTTGTTTACAGCAGAGGTCAGATCCAAGCCATGCAAATATTTATGGATATTCATAATATGTGTCAGTAATCTTAACTTTTTAATCTTCAAGTTTGAAATCCCAAGAGAACCCACTCTGCCCTGCTGCTACTATCCTTTAAGAATTAGTTGGCATGAAAGTGCATATTAATCAGCTCTGCAGATTTAAATTATTTACAAAAATCAGTTCTGCATCTCTTACTTCCTTTCTACGAGGAACACACACACATAAAGCCACATAAGTCATCTGTCACACTTGCTCATGAAGGAAGATATTCATCTAGAGAAACTAGGAGTGAGGTGGGCTCACAGCTCCCAGAGTCCCCTGACTTTGAAAGTAGGATGCAGGAAAGTGCAATGTTAATAGCAAGAAGGGTATGAGAAGTAAAAGCAGAAGGGCGTGAGAGGTAAAATGGTGATTTCCACTTCTGCAAATTGCATCGTATAGTTTATACAACAGAAAGCAGCAACAGGGGAGGCCAGGAACTTTGCAGAACCAATAGGAGGTGGTCCAGGTTTTCCAGAAAATGAGGCCAAGAGGGACAGTGCAGATATCTACAAGCACTTTCCGTGGTGGTCCAGTCAGCGGGGTTACTTGTTTCTGCCTTACATGCCTGCAAAACACATGAGCTGGCTTCTTTCTAACCGGTAGAAATAAAGGCAGTTGAGCTAAGTTTTCCAAGGTAGAAAATGTAATTGCTGCATACTGTTTTAGAATGCTGGCTTCTCTTATGTGTCCCACTCTATTATTTATTTAATTCACTGGCGCATTGTGGGAAGAGCAGTTCCTGTTTCATAAGAGTGTCTGTCATTAGCTTGGAGAGTCACAGGTTGGCCGTGCCCAGAGTATCAGAAAATAAAATGCCCCTTAGTGTGTGTTCCTGTCATATCCACATAGCTTTAAGTGAAAAATGATGTACTGTGTGCACATATTTTAATCCATTTAGTACTCTGTTACCGTTCAAGATGTTTCCCTGGCTCGCTTTATATAAAATTTCAGACCAGGCAGGCTAGTCAAATCTTGAGACGTATCATCCCACATTGGACAAAGTTGCTGGTTCATTGTATCCTTTTGCGGGTGGGCTGTGCTGGGGACTGAACTCAGGCCTTGCACTTGGCAGGCAAGCGCTCTACCACTGAGCTAAATCCCCGGCCCTGGTTCATTGTATCTTGCGGCACCAACTGACAGAAGTCTCTTCTGGAACGCCTTGTACTTGCAGAGTTGTGTCTGGATGAAGACACTCCTTTGATGAGTGTGTATTTGCCGTGAATGTTGTTACGTACTCATCACACTTGGATGCAAGGAAAGACACACCTGTTACTTTCTAAGTCAGATGTTTGATTTGGAATCATGGAGCAGGAGACGGCAGCCCTCAGAGCACGGGGCTGGACTCAGGGCTTGGGAGGGGGCGTCTCCTGTGCCTTCTGCCAGGTCTCAGCAGCTCAGGGTGAGCTGTGGCCCTCTGCCTCAGGGCCACCTTCCTGAACACCTTCTACTGCCTCAGGCTACCGCAAGTTGTGTTCTGCCCACTCCAGCAGGTTGCTGTGCACCGAGTCCCCTCCTCTCCTTGGTCTGGACACAGCACTCCGTCCCTGCCTCCGCCAGGCAGTGCTCAGGATGTCCCTGGTCTCAGGGTACAGGTGTGAGCAGGACTCAGATTACCCTGAAGTGGTCACCTCCTCTCTGTCCAGGGTTGAAACACAGAGCTCTGGGGTGGAGAGACTCTGCCCCTCCCCTGGGGGCACGCATCTCCAGCCTGTATGTTCTTGGCCTGTCCAAAACAAGCCTCATTCTTCTAAGGCTACACTTTGGAAAACAAAATCCTCTGAATTGTGCCTTAGAGGGATGGGAACTTTTCAGACCTTAAACATTTTTTAAAAATTCATTTTTGGCAAATCCATCTTTAGCACAGAACAAAACAATGGTTTTGTTCTAATGGTGCAGTCTTGCCCCTTGAAGTTTCGCTAATTTGGGGATTGTGCTGCTGGCGTCTGTCCCTCAGTCTGCCCTCTTCTCTCTCCGTGGTGCGGACAGCCACTGTCACCACCTGACATCTGGGAACAGCTACCTCTTCTCCGTCATTGCTGGCCAGATTTGAGTCTGAAATCAAAATCAAACTGTGCCTTTCTCTCACTTAAATTCCTTCTGCTTAAAGCCTGAATGCCCAGACAGAGTAGCGGGATTGACCTAGTGGGTTTAGGGTGAGGGCACGATTGGAGGTCCTGGGTGTGCACGTAGGAGGAGGGAGACGCTGGATGAGGAGGACGTTGACAGAAACGGGGACGGAGAGCTGTAGCTGTGGCACGGTGACAGCACAGACGGGCGAGTTTGGCTAATTCACTGACGATGTGTAGGAGACACTCAGAGCATTAGAGAGCAGAAAGGCTGCGGACACCAGTCACACCCCAACACAGACTCCCTTCCCCACCACTTCTCATTCTCTTGATGGTCGCAGACACGCGCCTCCTGTGTAAGCCTGTCACCCGAGTGTCTCTTCCGTGGGCATTCGAAGAGGGAAATAGTAGGAAACACCTTCTAGCTAGTGTCCTGAGGAAACATCGAGCGTCTGGAAGAGAAAAAGACAGGTTGTCCACTTTCTAACGTCCCGTTTGTCCTGTATCATTTTATTTTCCTGGTCAAGTTGAGTCCTGTGCATGATTGACTCTCTGACCAAACACTCTTGAATGTCAGTAAGTGAGGGCAGCAGATAATCGCTGGGGGAGAAGGCTAAAGTGTGCATGTACCGCAAACTCCAGGACAAGGTACAGCCCTGTTCGATTTGAGGGTTTGTGCAACAAGTGGGTAAAATGCTGCATTGGAAGAAACATCACTTAGGACTGCAGAAACAGTTCAGATGTGCACAAAGGATAAAATTTTCAAAGAGAGGGTGTGGAATTTGAAGTTTAGCAAACAGATGATGAAACTTCTAGAATTTATAGGTAGGCAATCTGTGGAGTGCTTGGAAATCTGGAAACCCAGGAATCTGCCTTCTGGTACTGAGTTCTCTGAGCTGTTGAGATATCATGTGAGATTCTCAAAATGCTTCCAGTCCAATTGGGCTTCACATAATAACTTGGGCTTCTCGGCTGCAAAATCTTCCTCTGTGGAAAGTTGCTTTTCTTTGCTCACATAAAGCAATATGTTGTCATGAGTCCAGTAAATGCATGTCAGGTACTAAAAGCTGAGAGTTGAGAGTAAAATCTTAAAAGCCAATAAGTGATAGTCATTTAGGGTATAGCTGTTTACCTAAAATATTCTGTATCATACACTAATTCCTTCAAACGTTCTTAAGTATATAGCAGAGTACACTTTCAGAAATTTTCATCAGAAATCATATACATGCTTTCCTTTATCAAGATAGCACAGTTTTGGTAACAAAAGATACCATGGGTGGCTTTTTTTCTTCTTTCCCTTTACTATGCAATGTGAGTTTATAGTGGATGTTTATGTCATTATTTTCTCCTGGGTTGGTGTGAGGAGATCGACTCCTTTCAACTCCATTTTAACTCAACAGAATTGGAAGCTGCACTTACCCAGAGCCGCCACTCCTTCTGCCGCAGGCCCCTCTGGGGCTTTCATGTGCTGGCCCTTGTGTCACTGTGTGGTCTCCACGTTCAGTGGACACTCAGAGGTTGGTTTCCCACAGTACCCATTGAGCTCAGAATTGAGCTTTCCTCTCTCTGTCCGTCACCTGTTCTAGCAGACATCCACGTAAGAGTATTTCAGCATAATGAAAGGGGACCAAATGATTTAAGAAATCCTTCTCTCTGGCACCGGTGAGGTTTGTTTCATCATCCAGCTCTGTCCCCAGGTCTGCGGACCTCGGAACGGTGACTGTGGATGATCTGTTTAGCTGTCTCAGTAGATTCCATTTAAGGGAGGGACATTCGTGATGCTGGAGTAGTCTGTTTCTTTGGTACAGATCTCAAGTGTCCCATACTGAGCTGTGGGCCCCTCACGTGCTGCGGAGGACATTGACCCACAAGGGGCTCCGTTGTCCTCGTGTCCCGCTGGCTGCTTACATCCAAAATAGTTTCCTTCTATGTGGAGATAATGGTTGGTGGTTTCTAGTGTACCACATTTATTGCCTTTCTATATTTCCAAAATAATAATATTTCACACTGGAAAATTTTAACACTTATTCAGTAAATGTATATTATTTGATAGGATCCTGTAGATTGTTCTGCATTACCGAGTGGTAAGTCAGGCTGTGCTGTGGTGTCCTAGTGCCCACTCGTTGGCCTATTGGAGCTAACGGGCTTTTCAAATTCAGCGACTGAAATGGGACTAATAACAGCACACACACAGATTGCAGTGCTGTGCTCACTGAGGGTGGAGCCACAAGTGTGCGTTCTCTAGCTGTGAGGTGTTTCGTGAAGTAGATTAGTAGTAATAATACAAACAAAATCACAGTTGTTATAGGTGCAATGTGCCGCTTTCCAGGAAACAGCATAATAATGTGCATCTTTAAACACAGGAAGTTTGCCAGTATCAACTAGAAGACTTTATGAAAAGGTAGTAGTTCATGTAAACAATTGGTGACAAAAGTAGCAGAGTCCAACATTAGATTTTTCAGTCCTTTATTTATATTTAGTTGATGCTGAATGTCTTGACTGTACATCTATCATCTGACACATTTTTAAGTGTAATTTCAGTGGAATATGTGTACAAAGAGCTAAAGAGGGGGTGAAAAGAGACCTGATTTGTGTTCCTTTGGCTGTGAGTGCTTATTGAGTCAGGCTGAGCAAGGAAGCACCTGTTTTTTAAGGAAAGGGTTGGTTGCATTTCATAGTCTGCAAGTTCCAATTCATGTTTTCAACATGAACTAAAGTCAGTCATTTAACATTCATGAAAAATAACCAGGAAATGACTCGTTTTATTTGCTCCCGAACTTACAGCACATCCCCTCAAATGGCGTAATGGTTGCCTTGAATATTATTTTGTTATGACTTGCTCCATGAAGACGCAACATCCTTCATGACAACTTAAGGAGCTTTGAATCCACATAGGAATTAGCACAATATTCCTTTTTAATATGTCCCTGAGTCTGTAGATACAAGGTCTGAGTCTTTCTGACCAGTCCTACCAGCCACCTGTGTTCACAAATAGCCTGTTTTCAGGAAAGAGGATATTCAGTCACTCAAGAAAATAAACTTACAGTCTGAAGCTAGTAAATAGAATGAAGAACATATTGAGGGTAACTTAAAGGGGCTTTTGTCTAACAGAAGACACTTGGAAACCAGATGAGGAAATCTAGATATTGTTAGAAAAGGAGGTGAAACTAAGCACAGTCGGCTTTTAAAGGATTTTTTGTGGAAGATAGACTTCTTTTTGAAAACACTTTGTGCACCAACATGAATAAATTTCTGAGGTGCCCTAGACAAAGATGAATTTTATTTCATTGTGGCTTAGCTGTATTACAATGCTCATAAACTATTTTACCTTATGCCAGACACGTGGAAGCAATCATCGTATGTAAATGATATGTGAAGGTGAGGTACAGTTTTAGCTTAAAAACTCAGATTGTCTCTGGTTGTAAATTATAACCACAAAGAGCAACTTTCCTTTTAATAGTAACTTAAATATAAAAATGGTCAGCGATGAATTCATGAAACTTCTAGTGTGTTCTTAGTAAAGTCTAATAAATGTAAAATATAGTACTACTTTGTGCTGTTATATTAGGTTTAGGATACAAAATTCAAAGACAATTTTTTTCTGTGAGTAATTGTTAAAATGTAAGTAGTCAAAGTGAGACATAATTACATCAGTCTATCTCTAAAAAACAACTTTCATACAGGGTAGTGTTTTAGAATGACTGTATTTATCTTTTATTAGAAAAAGTGATTCCTTTCCTTTTATCCTTTAACATGGTATTAATTTGTTTTTTTGTATATAATATGCTTTTCCTACTTTATATATGTGTGTTTCTAAAAATTTTCATAATATTGCATAAATTCTGAACATACACCCAAATCAAATCTTAAAAAGGAAGTAGATATAATAAAAATAAATATTTTTCTTTCTTTAAAATCATAACAATGAATCTTTTAGTCTCAGTATGATGGTACTGTGCCTCTTTTTAAATATTTTTATAAGCTGCTATAGGTAAAACCGGATATTAAAATAACACAGGTTCTGAGTAGTGTTACTGGACATGCACATATACATGGACACACATACACACACGTAAATTTGAGGAAGGAAACAGTAAAATAAAATAAATCAAAGGTAAATAAGCATTATCTTGCCATTTCTTTCAATAAAGAGCACAAGGTCATGTTTTGTTACATTGAAATCAGGTTTATTGTACTCCTAATTTGCTCATGAAAAATAAAACAAAAAATACAACAGAAAACTACACTCTTAATGTACTTAGATAAGAGAACTAAGAGGTAGGTGAGTATGAGTATTTAAATAGAATTTGCTGGAAGAGAAATCGCTTCCCTAGTGGGCTGACCTTCCTTCTGAGGTGGACCCAAGCGAGGACCTGGGGACACCGGCCCCTAGGGGAAGACACTGGCCCTGCCCAGAGTCTCACCTTCAGCCCCAGCCCAGACAATTCAGTTGAATGTGTGTCCTGCTAATTTAAAAAATACATGATGAATGTGATCAGTATATATACAATGTACCAATACATAGTCTTGGTTAAAAAATAAAAAAAATACATACGATTTTTAAGGAAAGCATTAATTTCAGTCTCCTAGACAAATGCCAGTTGTGATTGGGAGTTTGAATAAACAGCATGGGAAAGAGCAGTAAGAAGGAATGGCCAGGAAGAAAGGCAGAAACACATCTTCCCCTGGGCTGTCTGCGTGCGTGTGTGTGTGTGTGTGTGTTGGTCAGTTTGTTCTCAGGCTCTGTTGTAACTCAGACACTTCTTGGTATGTTATTTCCACAGTGCTGCACTCTGATTTCCTTACTAAGTATTCTTTCTCTCATTCACAAAGTTTTCTTCTAGGATTTTTAAATCTGTCTTACATGAGCAGATATTCCCTAAGTAAGTATGATTATCCACCCACCTCTGTGTTGAGCATGGAGAGGGGAAACCCAGCTGGGGTCGACCTGGTGTTCTCCAGTACTTCGCAGACAGGGCTGGGAAAGCAGAGCACACAGATACAGCTTGTGCTTCCACCACCATACACAGCAGAGGATGCTCTGAGGTGCACGGGGACAGGACTTGTTAAGTAGGCTGTGGACTGCTACCGAGCTGAAGAAAGTAGGTTTTAAGGAGATGGACACTAACTTGGACCTGTAAGGACATAGGACGTTTTCCATGGAGGCGTGGGGCTTTGCTCTCTGTGTGGCACTCGGCCTGTGGACAGGAGGGTCAGTGTATGCCATCCATCTGGGAAGCTGTGCGTTAGTTTCCCTTTTGTGGAAAGAAGTAGCAGGCCTGGGGGCGATGTGGCCATTCTGGGAAGCTGGGAATGTCCATGGTCAACAGCTCTTCAGTCTTTGATCATTTTTCCAATAAGCAGTAACGCAGTGTGCTTGCGGAACTTACGGAAGAAGCTGAGATTACGCTGTGTTACCTGGACCCCGAGGAGCTTGCGCTCTGTGGCAAGGCGGTGAGGAAGGGGAACAAAACACAGGCGGGGGGGCGAGTATGCAGGGTGACGGTTGGGTATCATGGAGGGCGAGGATGGGCAAGTCCCGTGTGAGGAGAAGCGTCGGGAGTGGACATCGCAGAAGCTTCAGGCAGGTGTGGGGTGAGGGAGGAGAGTACCCTGGTGAAGGAGGTGGAGTGAGAGAGGCAGGAGGGACCACGCTGAGGGCTCTCACGAGACATTAGTATATCACTTTGCTGACACCGATTAGAAATGTCATGTCAGATTAGCTCAGGTGTTAACTGAACGAGCGTGCACAACTAACGCCGTTCTCTCGTTCACTTTCGTGCCCAATGGGAATGATTAAGTAACTCATAAAAGAGTAATAAAAGTTATTTTAATTGCTATATTTGAGTATATTTTGGTGCAGGGCGTCAAGTTCAGAACCATAATCTAGTGAAAGCGATACAGCATTAATGTTAGAGATGCTGTAAGCATCTTGGTAAGCAGAGAAAACCGAGCTGAAGCCTGACTTGATTGTCTGTGGACAGTAGACCTGAACAGTCTAGCCGCTGACAGGAAGTGTTTACGTGTGAACTGGGCACAACACTGTGGGCAACCGGTTGGGTTACATGACACTTAGTGTGCTTTAAAATGTATAATTAATGATACGGAGGAAGCAATGAACAAAACGCCCACCCTGGAAGGTGCTCAGTAAATAGTGTTAGACATTAACAGAAGAGAGGGGCTCATTTCCAAGAGGGGTCATCGAGGCAGAGTGAAAAGTGTGCAGGTAGATAAGTGTAACAGGAAAAGAAAAGAGCAGTTCTTCACTCGGGAGTGAGGTGGATGTTGAGGATTGATGGGGGAGCAATTAGGCAAATACAGAAAACAATGTTGGAGATGGAAAGGAATTTACTGCCACATCCCATTATTAACCATTTTGTTCAGTAACTCCTTTCACTCAAGGTGGCTGCATTTGGTGACACTAGCTATCGCCTGTGACTCTGTTACCTTCCTCGTCTTCTGAAAGATTTTAATGAACAGCGACAAAACCCAGATGTATATCATAGGAGGGAGTCGGAACAGCACAACAAGGTGTTCCAGTAGTTACAGCTAACAACAGAGTTGTTTGACAGAATGATTTATCCAGAAGTTTATCAAGACAAACTGAATTAAGTAAATCAAATCAAAACAGTGAAAATAGATGCCAGGAGATAAGACTGGGAAAGAGAAAACTTTACTTAAAAGTCAGTCAATTGACACTTTCTTTTTCTTACATCTCTCATTCATTTGGCATTGGAAACAACATTAAATTCTAAACTCATTTTAACTTTTCTAGAGACTATTGAATCATTGGGTAAATAATAAGAAAATGGTCACTTTACAAAAAGTGAACATAATATACCATGCATAAAACAAAAATTACATTATAAAAAAACTAAGTGACCAACACCACTGAATCCTGTTCTCACGATCACATTGTATTTCACTCATTATTGAAGTTGTGCTGCACAATATGTGGGGTATTTTTCTCACCAGAAAAGATCAGAAAATAAGGTTTTCCTTACGTGACAGGAGTGGGCAGAAGCTTCGGCCAGGACCAAGGTGCTACCGTCAAGCAATTTAAGAGCACAAACGCACGGCCCACTGTGGGAGCCAGACACAGACAGCTCTCGTCTACCCAGTTTCTTCTAATGCATCTTCTGTGGGTGGCGTGTCACAGCGCACGTGCTGAGTCTCCAGATGGATGTTCCTTTCCATCCATCTCCCGACACGCAACTCTAACTGCATTCCGCTGGAGCACTCGTCTGTGCTTTTCAACCACTTTCACTAGAGTGACTCGTGAAGAGAATGAGCTTTATTTGAAGGAAAATGCTTTGTCATGTATTTTTGAAGTAGCATTTTCATAACTTTTCCTCAGGCACCCTAATAAGAGAAGTCTATTCTACAAATATTTCCTGGTAACTGGCTGTACCCCTGAAGTAGTCTGATTCTGAGGCCCACGGCTGGACATTCTGCACGCCGATGCGGGAAGGCCGAGGGGCACCGCTTCTCCAGCTTCCACAGTTGTGCTCTCCTGCTAGAACTGGGTGCTGCACACACCAAGCTTCGTGCATGCTGTGGGGATAAGCGAGGCCAGGCCAGATGCCCTGAATTGTTCATGCTCATCGAAGTCACCACTTGCAAGTCACAGACTGACAAGGTCACGCTGACTGGGGAACCCGGTGAAGTGGGTGTGCTGGGGGCTGCTCCCCCTCAGATCTCCAAGTTCTGTTAGATGCTCAGTAGAATATTGTAACTGTCTTTCACACTGTCCTTAAATCTTACGTTTTAAGCTGTTCACTTAGTCTACAATACTGATTTTTCTATTACTTTTGAGAATTCAAAGTCACAGTTATGCCACTGTTCCACAGTGTACCAGACATGAATCTGTTGCCTCGTGGTTTCCCACGCCATCGTTCATAAATAAATACACTCACATATTTTAGGAGATAAATGATTCTTTCCTTTTTGATAGGTATACATCAAACTGGTGGTGTGTTTTCTATTAAATACAGGAAGAGAGAACCATTTGTGGTAGAAATCCCAATAGAAAACATATTTATACCCCTCTGATCTTTATTTCAGTCTGGGTAATAATTTTTTGACTTGGCTGATGCATTTCTTCAAACTTCTTACAATTCATACTAATTGGGACCTTTATTTAAATTGCTTCGGCAATTTACAACATACCACAGAATAATCTCTTAATATTCATTTTGTACCATGATTTGTACCTACTGAAATATAAGAACTACATCTCAAACAGTTTGAAAAATCCAGGAAACGAGATAGTATATTATTAGAAAAAGCAAAACACTAAAGAGAAAGAATTGTTTTGGGGGAAGAAAACATGAGGCGTTTTAATTCAGAATTGCATATCTGAGCTGTAGTATGTTTACCATTTCCCATGCCAAATAAAGTGGTAGGAGTGCTGTGAAAATTTAATGCTTGTTAGTGTTGGTGAGTCACAGTGACCATAAATAAAAACTGCTATAAAACTTCAGAGCACTCTCTCGTGGGGCAGGCAAGGTTCACATAGAGTTTGCTCCTGTTGCCTGCTTGCAGGTATTTTGGTTTCACAGGGAAAGTTTTTATAGTTCACATCCATCTGATACAAGGTTTATCAGATTGTTTTGTTTAAGGTACTGGATGTAATGACATAGGAAGTAAAGAAAAAAATAAAAAGCTCGCTCTATGCTTCCGACCAAAACACTTGTCAGCTCTCATGTAGATACAAAACCTTCTTATGTGTGTGCTTCATACTCTGCCTTGAGGACGCCGAGGATTCATAAAGAAAGGAATGGAATGTATTCACAAGAAAACTCCGGTTTTTAATCCCAGAACCAACGTCCCAAGTAACAGAGGGTGCTGATGGCTGAAGCTGCCCAGGTACCTCCTCGTTTTGAGTCCTCCTTGCCCCAGACAAGGGAAGGCTGACACCCTGGAGGCCCCAGCGGACAAGGGACACAGTAGGTTGGGGGCCAGCCTGAGATGAGTCTTTGCCTTCATTTTGTACCGAGGATGACTCTCATGCCGCACCGTTGGTACACATCGTAGCTTGAAATAAAGCTTGAAAACAGTTGTCTTTAAAATGGTATTTCAAATGTAACTCCTACATTTCTAAATAATAATGATGGTAAAAATAGCATCATCAATCACCATTTAATGAATGTTATGTATTAACCAGGAAGAGTGCTAACATTTTTATATAATCTATCCCTGTAATCATTACAACAACCTCAGACAGCGGACATCATTTTCTGTAGTGTGGCAGATAAGTGAACCAAGGCCCAAATAGAAACAAGTACTAGGGAAGAAAACAGAACTTTTATGTCTTTGGATTTCACTTTTAACCTCTGCCCTGAGTGAAGATCAGTTTCTAGATGGCCAGATGACCAGGAGAAAAGGCTAGTATTCAGAGGGTCCCACTGTGCATAATTATCACAGTAGAAAAATGACTTTTTATAAAAATCACAAAATCACAGAGGCTTAACACATTCTGCTACAAATTATCACTAATAAGTTTGAGGTAATAGACATTTCCGAAAGTATTATGTCCCCAAGAAGTTATCCAGTTTGTTTTTCTTTTCCCAGATTAAAACACACATACTGATTTTCAAAATCTTTTGTAAAAATAAAGTCTTAGGGAGCATATAGTCTACATATAAAAAATGAACAACTACGGCCACATAAGAAGACTAATTGTAATCTATATGTTCATTCTCTGTACTTTCTCTACTTAGAAAATGACATGTATTTATGTTAAGAACCATTATGATTCCATGAGTGTTTGTTTTTTTTTTTTTTTTTTTGGTACTGGGAATCGAACTTGGGGCCTCATGCTTGCGAGGCAAACACTCTAACCACTGAGCTAAATCCCCAGCCCCATGAGAGTGTTTTTGAAGTGGATTATAAAGTACAGGTTTTCAGTAGTGCATAGCTAATCATATGCCATTACATAATTAAGTTCACTGAAACAGCAAAAGTAATACATAAAAGTAAGTTTTTTGCAAAAGCAAAAGTCCTCTGTTTTTGTTGATGCTGGTGTTGATTCAACACACACGCCCTTATTACAGACTTCAGGGGGTTGACTGAAAAGCTGAAATGAAGCTTCTACATTATGGTTAGGACGGAAATAACACAAAACCTGCACGTTCCACACAATTTACTCTCGAAACCATAAATTCCTTCCTAACATCCACATACTACCCCAGCGTTGTCGGCAGCTTGGACCTGGTTCACATGAATGTTTCTAAATTTTGGCAAAAATTTTGACAGATTAATAGAATCAGAGACCAGAGTCAGTTGAGATATTCTATTTCAGTTGCTGTTTTAAAGAAATTAATTCTCGGCATAAATGAAAAAGGCGATCTTTATGATATGTTAAGAAGCTCATCAATCTTTCAAGAAGAAAGAGAAAACTGTGTTTAGATAATATTACTGTTCTAGTTTTACACTAAGTGATGCATTCTTCTGTTTAGACATAAGATGAATTTGGGAACTATGACAGCAGTAGACTGTATTTTTGTTTTTAATTTAGCTCTTTCACTTCAGAATTCCTCTTCGGTTTTGGCCAGATGAGCAATCGACATTGCTTACTTGTGAGCATTAGCGCACTTGCCTGGACTGCCGTGAACCCAGAAGCTCAGCCAGGAGCTCCCCAGGAAACCACTTCTCCATGATCTCAGGGTTTCCGCTGACGAACTTCAGATACACGGGGCGCCTTCTCCTGGGTCCCGCTCTGTGGCCGTGCCCTGGACTCCTGTCCATCTGACTGCAGGAGCCCTTCCGTCCCCCAGCCTCGCCCCGTCCTCTCCGGCTCGGGCGGAGGCACCGTCACCTCTGGCCTGAGCTGGGACCCCGAGCACTCGAGTCTCTCCATCGCGTGGAAATGTGTCTGGTTACACAACTGCAACTTTGATAAAGGCTTTCAACAGTATGAAGAGATTTCAATGGAAGATTCTTACCTCGTTTCTTTTTGGTGATCAGAAATGATACTTTAAAAGATGATGTGACAAAAATAGGCCAACCAAAGGAAAACTCACAGTGTACTGAATACCTGAAATATTAATAGCTACGCTTTTGCTCCAAAGAAATTTGATTTTCATTATATTTTTTTCCCTAAAAATATAGCTATAATATTTGGGGACAAGTAAAAATTTATCCTTTCCTTTAACGGTGGGAGCACAGGAGAATTCAGAATTCAGACACCAAAATGATTAGTGCTTCTGCTTCTGTAGAACTCTTTCAGGAAGGTATCTTTTAAACAAATAAGTACTTCCCACTTGAGAGATTTATACTGTGAGGAATCTGATGCTTTGTTTTCATACCTACCAAAACCAAAACAACAAGTTAAACCAGAGGCTGGTTACCTGTCGGTTAGGGGCTAAATACAGCCTACAGGCTAAAGATTTTACCTACTTAAATGACTAAAAGTCACCCAAGAGAAGACTGCTTCATGACATGATCATGGAATGAAAATCAAATTTGAGTTCTATAAATAAAATCTTGAGTGTTCTCAATAAAAGCTGTGTGGAAATGAGTTCTCTCTTGTTGTAAATACACCTGCATGCTCTCCTCAGGGTTCCTCTTGGCTTGCCAGCCAGCGTTTAGAAACACTTTGCAGATGGTCGCACTAAGTGATACTTGGAAATCACCGAGTTCCCACTTTGCTCTTTGGGGGATCAAAAGTCAACTCAGATCCAGCGACTGATAATACAGAGAAATTTCATGTTCAAAATGGATATATCGATTAGTTAATCCACGGAAAAATTCACATTCAGAATTTAAAAACGATGGGTGTGAAATTTGAGAAATTATATTGAATATTTGCTTTTGAGTCCTTAGCCGGCCTCCACTACCATTGAACATATAAGTGTGAATGGCTCTTTTTTTTTTTTTTTTTTTTTTTTTTTTTTTTTTTTTTTTTTTTTTTTTTTTTTTTTTTTTTTTTTTTTTTGGTGGTGCCGGGGATCGAACTCAGGCCCTTGTGCTTACAAGGCAAGCACTCTACTCACTGAGCTAAATCCCCAGCCCCACGGCTCTTTTTTTGTTTGGTCTTTTTTGAAGCAGCCTGGTATGGATTAAATTGTTAATCTTATAATACAGCAAGTTAAGAAAAACTCAAAATGATGAAGTCCCTATTTTTGCTCAATAATATACTTGATTAAATATTTTAAAAAATGAAAAATTTTCAGAAACATTAACATAAAATTATTTCTTCCACTAATTTATTATCAAAACAGTTAATATATAAAAGTTATTTTTTCTTCATTGATATATTTGTTTTATCTTTTTATAACTCTTCTATGCAACCACTGCTTAGCTGTTCAAGATATTATTTCCCTAGGCTTATAATAACAGAAGAGATACCAATATCTACATGAAATGATTTTTCTGTATTATTCCAGATTGAAATCTTTGTTATTATTTTGAAAAGTATGATTTTTTCCAGTGGTTTTGTTTACTGGAAGGAAGAACCCTCTGCAGTGTTTTTCAGGGCAAAGATATTAATTTACGTATTTTCATTTAACTTAACTATACAAATTTTTTTCACCAATTTCTGTATTGTATAAATCCCTCCAATTCGAATACTTAGATTGCTAGTGAGGCGGAGCAAAACACTCTCCAAACTCCAGCCCTAACAGGGAGACAGAATTTTGTGTTGCACGAAGCCATCGCAGAAAGCAGCCTTTCTCCTTCATAGGATGTCATAATTTAACACTGGTTCACCCTAACTTGAAACGGAATCATCTGTTCATTTTGTTGAAAATATTCTGCTGCTTCAGAAATAAGCAGTGTGTTGACTGTGAGCTCCAATCGAAGTAACTATTCAGAAATGGGAGCTCCGTGCTTTAGAATTCAGTGTCATCGTGTATCCCATCGCCAGCAGCTCAGTTTCTTTCTTTCGCCATCTGCTCGCTCTTTCTTTATTCTCTGCCAAAAATCGATACAACTCAATGAGCAGAATTGAGCTGCTCCATAACCCAACCATATTGGGATTATTTTGCTCACAATACATTGACCTAGTTCTTAACTGGTCCAGTTTAATTAGGTAAGCCCTCTGTTGATAAAAATGTACGTTTACTAAACTGTAAACATTAAGTGAGTGTTATAAAAGCAGCCAAAATGTTATTGTTTCAACAGTCAAGATTTTAAGATGGCAACACTTGGCAAACAGAAAGCCACACACTGTCTGTTTCCAGCCCGGGAATCCCTGTGTTCAGCCAGAGCTGCACGTGGGGAGCGATTCTGCACATTCGAGACCAGCCCATTAAAAATGTGAATTTGTGAGAAGTCTGAAAACAGCCTCAGATGTTTTAATATATTGATAAGCATCTCTATGAAAAGTTAATTTCACTATTGCAATACCCTAGAATCATTTTCATTGCTTTATTCCATTTGAAACTTAATGTCAAGATTTTGCACGTGTATCTCATTGATCTTGTCACCAATATGAATGCATCTGCAGCAGAGAAGGTGTGCAGCGGCCTTTCCTAAGAAATCCAGATCATCCTGGAAGCCCGAGTCCTGCTCTGCAGTCTCCGCTGGAGGGGCTGCGCTGCTGCACTGTGGACACGTTCCGATTTGGGGAGCTTTTTATTGTACCAAAATCACTGTCGTTTTTAAATGAATTGTTATGGCTTTTATACATAGATAGGGGGACTGGAAGTGAGGCAATGCGTATGCGCAAGCGCGCTCTCATTGCGAGGGAGCCAGCCTGCGCCTCCTGTGCGGGCAAAGCTGGTCTCGCCTTGAGTCTCATTCGTCTTCGCAGCCTGACAGCTGGGACTGCAGTGTGCTGGTGACACCTGTATTTGTCATTTTCTTGCTTTTCATTTTTCTTTTAATTTTTACTGTCCTTTGTGGTGCTCTCTTTGGTTTGGGGCAATTTATTTTTAAGTACAGGTAGACTGGTGAAGCAGAGTTTTAGGATTTAATATTCATGAAATACAAAGCTATTTAATGAGAAGAGCAGTATTTTTCTCTACTGAAAAACGCAAGAATTTGTACAATATGTGGTTTCTAGTTATGGTCACTTGAAATAAGTAGTGCTGCTTTTCGAATTGATCTGGTCTTTACTATGTGCATTAACAAGTTAATCTTCGTGGACTTCTGAGCTCCCTAATTACATTACTTAATCTACTTCCAAAGAAAGTGTTATTTTTTATTACGTCTAGTCTATTCATGGTGATCTAACAGTGAAGAAAAAATCTAAAGCAAAGAAAACACTGCTGAAAAAATCCTTCTAGTTTAACATTACGAACCTTAGTTTTAGTATCTGATGAGTAGAAATTATATAAGAATTCTTCTTAAAATACTGTAAAGTTATTATAATTACTTCAAAATTCTTCGCTACCACTTGTGTATCTCTCCAGTAACAAAGCTTAGGAGGAAGAGCATTAGAATCACCTGCGAAATAGTTCACACGTGTACAGACAACACCTCCCCTGAAGGCAGAATCGATCGCATTGATCTCGTTGTGGGCCGGCCTGTCGGGTGGCCTTAACGTGTGGTCAGGGCTGCGGCCGCACCCTGCCGGCATACGGGTCACTGCACTCTCACCCTACAGAAAGTAAAGGTATATATTAGAGCTAAGTGGGAGAGAAGTTTCAGCCATTATCAAACAGTGACAACAGTATTAACAGTCCAGATTACAATTTTAGCACAAATGGCAGAAAAGCTTATATATTTTCTGAATGAGTATTGTGTTAGGTATCCCATTAGTCCTCATCAATGATGAATTAGAATTCCATCCTTTAACCATCTAATTTACATATAAAATAGTATCATTTGATTTAAAAAGTGAATGAATTCCATAGCTAGTCACCATTCATTTCCCTCTAGGTTGAGAACAAGGCAATACTTGTATTTAAAGCATACATTTATTTCTTCTGCCAGTTACATTTGTAGAAATTATCTTTCTTTTTATACCTCTATGTACATTTGTAATCTCATTGTCATTTTTATTACTAAAGTGAAACACATTATAGAAGCCTAGCTGTTTTAATATAAAATGACCTGTTTACATTTATTTAAGTATCAAAATATCAAAGTGCTAGAAACTAAAACAATAGAAAATAGATTGCTGCATCAACATGTGAGTTGCAGAAAGAGCAAGAACATGTAGATACCTCATAAGCCCAATGAGGAAAAAGAGGTAGAATACATCCATTGGTTTAGTCTGATTTTTTGCAAAAAAATATGCAAAGGTAAGAAATAACGATCCAGGAGGCATTATTTTGCCTTACTACCTCTTCGTTTATTGTTCATTGTTCTTCAGAAGCAGCACTTTCCGATTGAGTATCAGTCTGGATTGTGTTCCACTCGATATGAATTATCTTTGACCTAAAATGACCTCAATCGACTGTGCCTTTATTTATTCTTAGATGATACCTCACTTGCTGACTGAGATAAAGTTGTATAGTCCATGGAAATTAAGATAGTAAACAGGGTCAAACCACATGGCTGAACTCTTGTCACCAATTTATTCTAATAATTTAGAGCCATTAATCATGGGTTTAGTCTAAAGCCCATATCTATATATCATTCATTTTCGGAGTCAACACATTGAGATAATCACACATATCTCACTTATACCATTTCAATAAATAGCCTCAGTATTTATGGCTCTTGTTTGTTGTTTCCATTTGTGTTTGGGTACACAGTTAGCAACTTCCATCGTGCCTTCTTAACCTTGAGATCGAACTGGAAAGGAGGACACTGTGACCCCCTCACACTGTGAGGAGCGGCTCTTCCTCAGGTCTTCCTTGGATGATTGTCCTTTTTCCTTATTCTGTTAGGACCACGTGCACATTCTTCGCTGCCCTATCTCAGCTCACACTCTGCACGTCTCCCATTGAGAGGCTTCTTCCAACCTTTCTGCAGCTGGGGCTTTCCCCTCCTCAGCTCTGTGTGCCTTAGAGTTCAGACTCCAGGAGTCCATTTAACCCTCTCAGCACTGAGTAACTAGTGTTCCTGCTGAAAACATCACTGTGCCAGGCCAGGTCAGAGACATGGAGAATGGACATCGGCCCAGCAGCGGATGTCCAAGCCATTAAATCATGGGTGCATGATACGGTGCAGGAGGGAAGCCGCAGGTGTGGTGAGTGCTAACAGAATGACTTCATCCTCAACTGTCCCCTGCACACACCAGCCACACGTCACAACAGCAGCTTTAGGAGCACATGTGACCTGTTCCCTTTCCAATGATTCCTCTTCATATTCTGGTAAATTCTGCGCATCTTACCGTGCCTTACAAGGTACATTATGTTTGCAGGTGTACTTGCCTTATTACATCACAGTGATCTGTCATTTATAGCCATGATCCAGCAAATCTGAATTTCTCGTGCAGAATTTATTCAGTCTACAAATAATTCAGTCAGTGCCTGTTGAAGCACGTTGTAAACACTGGGATGCAGTGGAAAGCGAAATCACGCACACAGTAACTCACCTAATGTATTATCCATGCATTAACTCAGCACTGCTTCTACCCATTTCACTTTTCTTCTCCTGGCGCTTTTTATGTCTTCTGTGTTCGCATGTTTACTGTAAGTGGAGGCTGCACTCCAAGTTCAAAAGACATTAATTAGAAGGTGCTATTATGGAACCAATTATACCACACATAATAATTCCTCACAAAAGAAAGGTTTTTTTCTTCAACATAGGTACTCAATACATCTGTGTTGTTTTAATTCATTGTTATTAGCTCTTGCCTAAAAGCCCATATGATTACATCATTATAATTATTTTTAATTTAATTACTTTTAAAATGTACGTTGTGGCCTGGTTTCCTGTCTGACAAGAATATGCCAGGTTTCAGAGGGGCGGAGAGGGGAACCTCCCTGGAGGAGCTGCTCGGAGCCCTTCCATAACACGCAGCTCTCAAGGTCACACTGAAGCCTCCTGCACATTTTAATGACTCTCCTTGGTGGGCTCTGATGTGAACACGTGCTAAAAGTGTGCTCAAATGCAGATTTGTTGCCACCTGGGAGGTAAGAATTGCCATGATTGTAAGAAATGTGTTAAGGTCTTAGAACTATTCTCCCCTTTTACAGTGTCGGAGCAGAGAGGCCCTCAGTACGGTAGAGTGGACAAGGGTGTTCTCACACCAAGTTGTCTGTGTTCTGTTCTCAAGTTATTTACTGCCTACAGGTTGTTCATCATACAAATTTTCTCAGTGTAAATTGAGCATAATATTAGAATCTAGCTCAGAGGGTTAGTAGTAGGACTAACTATGCTAATGAAGGTGCATCTGGCCTGTATAAAAGAAGGTAACTAGAAGCTGTCACTGTTGTTAAGACCCTTGTTATCAGCAAGATTATCTTTTCTCAAGTATAAATAGACCTAAAGCACGAAACACAAAGGTTTATTTGATCCAGGCTTATTATTTAAATACAGCCTCACTCTTTCATAATTATGTAAAAATGTTTGAGATAAGGATATCAAATTTAGCAGGGCTTGGCGGTGCGTTTCTGTCATCCCAGGACTCTGGGAGGCTGAGGCAGGAGCTCTGTGCGGAGGCCCTGGGTTCAGGTCCCGGTACCAGGGGAGAGAGAAGAAAGGAAGGAAGAGGTCAAGTTTAGTCTACATCATGGCATTAAAATATAAACAGATGTACAGTAGTTTCCAAAATCATTCGAGTATTTTACATTTTTATTCCTATTCCTTTAATTCAAATTTGTTTTCATCTCATACATAAAATTATAAAAATTGTATATATTTATGGGGTATCGTGTGATGTACTGATCTATATACATGGTAAAATGTCTATTTTTTGTTAAATGAAAATAATTTTTATTTTGTTTAAACACTTTTAATATAACTTAAAAGTAGAAAAAGGAAGAAAGAAAAAAGAAGCACATCACAAACCTTTATTTTCACCAATAGAAAAAAATATTATGCATTTAAGATGTTTGTTTCCTGGTTTACATAGCTTTAGATTTGAGAAGTTGGCACACTCATGTTAATCATTTGCTAGCCTCTACTGCTGTAGGAATTCTATATATTTAGTTTATCGTTTAACTCATAAGTAAAAATGTAAACATTGTACATTGCAGTGGGGCCCCATGTGATAATTTTATGTAGGTACACATTGCATAATGTTCGAAGCAGGTAAAACACATTAATCTCCTCACATATTATCATTTCCTTTTCGAAAAAACATCTCACCTACTTTGATTTGGCTTTTTAAAACACGCAGCACAGAATTGTTGCCTGTCATCAGCCCTCCATGCAAGGGCACACCAGAACTAACTTCTGCCTACCTGTAACTGAGCACTCACTCCTCGGTCAATTCCTTTTCTAAAAGTTCACCTTTATGATTAACACCTGCTTAAATAATATTGTGTAAAATGAATTGCATTTTCCCATACAAAAATGACTTCCTCCAAAAGTATAAATGTAGGATGATTGGAATAATGATTTGATGGGAAAAGGATTATCAATTTATAACAAGGTTTTTTCCAAATATTGGTCAACCTGAATTTATGAAATGTCAGCATGTAGAAAAGTATTTTTGTGGTATTCATTTTATTGGCTGAATTTCATCAATTAAAATGACATCTAAACTGACTTAATTCAGGGATTTTGTTGTTCCAAAGGTATATTTTATGAAAGTATTCTGTTAAGAATATCAGAATGTTCACATCATTTGAGCTCAATCTTGGGTCGTCACAGTTGATCCTTTAAATTTTGCTTTTCCTGGAAACTGTAGACCAGTCTACAAATGCTCACTCATGAAACATGGAGACAGTTGGTTTTACTTGGCCTTTTGGTATAGATCTACTCTTAGCACTCCATACTGTGTGTCTTTTCAAGTGTGCTTAAAATAGTGTCTGTGCATGACACCTGTGTATGCACACACTGCACACAACACTTGAAATTACACACTTATGTCTCTATGCACAACCTATGGGGATTTAGATCATACTACACAAAGCATATGAATACACAAAGCATGTGAATACTGGGAAGGAATGAGCTCCGATTCTGAAATCAACAACTTGTGTGGATTTTGGCAATTCACTTTGAGCACCAATAGCCTCTTTTTTCCAGTTTATAAATTAGATTTTAGCTATCTTTATCTTCAGAGTACTCTGAACTTTTAAGTTTCTAAGGGACCTGAGAGCTTATCACTCAGCTTGTATCTCCCTGTCTTTGGTGTCCAAACCCCAATGCAAGATCCCAGCTTCCACAGAGCCGCTCCTTTCTGACCTTGGGGGCTCCTGGCGGTCTCAGGACCAGACCCAGCCCATGAGCACAAACTGTCCTGGGGCTGTGGTACAGGGTGGACACAGCTGCAGCTATAAGAAGCCACCAGGCACTGTCGCCTTCCTGCAACTTCTCCATAGACACCTCTCCCTAAGACCTCAGGGTTCCCTGCTCCGCCACTCTTGGGTAACTAACATCTTGGTTTCCTCCCAGACTGTCTAGCGTTGTGCGGTGGCAGGACCAAGCCTGCAATCTGTGTTTCAAGAAGTGTTTAAGTGAAATACATCTGTCCATTTCCCCTGAACCTTTCATATTCTAAAAGAGGAGTGCTGATCCAAATGGGTATGGGCCAAAAAACAAATCAAATGACAACTTGCTGTCCTAGAATCGTCCCTCTATTTTTATTCCAGATACTTGTTGTGAAGGTCTTCTCTCTCCCCACCTCTTCCCAGGCCCTAAAACAAGGGACAGGTCCCCAGCTCCATTCCCGAGATGTTGCCGTGTCTGGATCCCAGGCTTAGCCGCAGCTGGGCTCTGCCTCTCCCCTGCCCCATACCCACAGCTGTAAGATCCTACCGTAGTGTACATGTGGCACCAACTCTGCTAGCCATGCACAGACAGTGACCACAGCCCACTGTGTCTATAGTGACTCTTTCTTAATAGAGAAAAGTACAAAACATGGCATTTGGAACAGCTTCCAATCGTATCTACACACTAATACAGAAATGAATTATTAAAAATGCTTTTTGTACTTGAATATTAGAGGAAGGTACATATTCTTGCTCAGTAACATTAAACTCAAAATGTAAATTTTATAAATAAATAAAATGTAAATTTTATTCCTAGAAAATCCCAGTAAAACCTTATGTTAAATACTATATGTTGCAGCAGGCTAAACCCTCAAGATAAGGAATTAGGGTAGGGATTAGAATTACCACAGAGCAAAGCAGTTTTCTGATACATTCCTTGTTGATCTTAATGATAAGCTAATATCAATGTGCTAGAAAAATGAAGCATTAATACCATTTCATGAATTCAAATGTTCTTCTGGGATATTTAAAAATAGAATACATGAATATTTTCTCTCCTGACAGTTGGCTTATCAACATTTCAGATATCCATTTGTTTTGATCTTTGATAAAGTCTATATGCAAAAGTATTTTACATATGAATGAGCAAGTCTTTCCCGTGCCTGCTCTGCCAGTTCCAGCATGAGACCCTGGAGATCTAGCAGGGATTCTCTTCATAAATCAAAGACTCTCTGTGGTCTGCAGATCAGGGAAAGATACACACTGAACAATGAAATCATTTCACACATCACTTCAAGCCACATAGTTCATTGGCTTGCCAACCGCTTTATAGCTTGGTAGAGTGAAATGCGGCTCTCTCTGGTTTTCCTGTGGAGCAGGCAGGACTCCTGACGTCCCATGAGTGTGCTTGGGATGATTTGTGCTCCAGACAGTGTAAGATTGTGTTTTCACATTTTAATTTCTGGACTGAATTTTAAAATGTTTAAATTAAAAAAAAATAAATAAAACATGTCTCGCTGCTGTTCATGGGAAAGAACGACCTTTCATCCTAGTTCGGGGGGTGATTCTGTTGCAGCAAGCAGGCCGAGCAGCCGTGATAAGGTGGCTTAGGGCGTTAACTTCGGACAGCCGTGCGCGGGCTCTCTGGGGTCTCAGTGTGTTCTTTAAACATCAGTCTCTCCGTCAGTGAGAGTAGGACATTGCTGTCTACCTCTTGAAGTTATTGTGCGGATACTGTGTATAAAGGGAATGAAAGAGCACCAGGAATAAGATAGAAGTATTATTTTTTATTTTCCCCACGAAATCATTTATAGTTAGACATTGAAGGGCCAGTATTAGATACAATTTTGCCAACGAGAGTAAACAGGGAACTGTACAATCCTGCGGTCTGGGCTTACAGTGCCTCTGGTTGTGTTAACCTAATCATCGTTATCTTCTTTCCCTCGAAAGGTCATACATTATTTCAGAAATGAAGTTGAATCATGAGTTAGTCATCTTTCGAGGATCCCCTTAAGATCTGTATGCCTGTTTTTACTCTTTCTGGTGTGAAAATTGGTTCACACTGATTTAGCCCCAACCTCACACCGGCTTTCTGACAGCAAAATACCCAAATTATGGAACTCACAATATTAAATCCATCAGAGCACAATCGTTCCCACCCAGCCAGCATATGTGATTACCCAAACTAATGGCAAAATTGGGTCGTCCTCAAATTATTAGAAGCATTAATGCTTAGATCGCATCAAAAGCTTGAAGAACCTCACCGTATTTTCTGACAGTTTATTCTGTGATTGGATTATAGTATCGTTAAGTAGCACACTTTTCCAACTGCAAATTGCCTTAATGTTGGAATGCTTTACTGTAACTGATGTGAAGAGGTGGTGTGCTAATTTTATTTCCTCCACAATTACTGTGTCAGCTTCCTTGGAAATAAGGCAAGAGGAGACTGACAGGACTTTATGTAGGAGTTTTACATCTAAAGCGTTTTGTTATTTAGCAGGATTTATGTGTAATATTTTCTTTTTTTTTTAATTTTTTATTTTTACCAAGAACATGTAATGGTACATTGTATACATAATGATCATAATCAACATGGTTATTTTGTACCTGTACATGATACATCTTGGTTTTCCCCCTCTTCCCCCACTTCCCCTCTCCTCCCTTCCATTCACCCACCCTCCCTGTTTGCAACAAGTGTAGCTACACTTTACCATTTTTTCCCCTTTCATCTTACTTTTCTTTTAACCTTCTTCTTTATCCCCCTTTTCCTTATCTAGTTCTCCTCTTTTTTGAATACTATCTCTCTCTCTTTTTTTTTTAAACATACTATCTATTCTACCCCTTTGTCCTTATTTACACTTATGGTTTCTCATATCAGAGAAACAATTCCATGTGTACTGATAAGTGTCTGATTTATTTCACTTAATAGTATGTTCTCAAGGAACATCCATTTACATACAAATGACTCTACTTTATCCTTTTTTATGGCGGTGTAGTACTCCATTGTGTAGAAAAAACACATCTTCTTTAGCCATTCATCAGTTGTTGGGCATTTAGGTTGTTTCCAAGACTTAGCTATTACAACTTGTGCTGCTATGAACATGGTTGTGCATATATATGTGTAATATTTTCTAGGGAGAACTACATTTGTAAATATCGATGCTTCCAAAAACATCACACTATATCTTTTATAATTCTTTAGAACATTGAAAAGAATTTTAAAAAATTACAGCTCTTGCAAGATGTAGCAATTTTAGAACTCTTTCTATCCATGTAGAAACAACCCTTCAGTATGATTGTAACTATATCAAACACTGAATTATGAATTAGGATTTTATGAATATTGTATATTTAATGGCTTGGTGAACAATTTTAAGAGGTCGTTCACTATCTGTGGGGGTGCATCGTTCTAATAGTTTTCTATACAGGGAAGATGAGCGAAAACTACTTTCTTTGAAAAAAAGTTGAAAAAGTAACATATGCTGAGCTCATGAGGTTATGGAGTTGCCACTTACTATGTCCAGCTGTGAAATGAGCCTTTTTAAAATTGCATACTTCCATAGTGACTAACTTTAAGATGTAGTTTATAAAATTTATTTTACAGTTGAATTTGAGCTAATACAAATTCCAGAATCACATGTCATTGACAAAAAATACTATTTTCTCCTTTGCTGTTATCTTGCAGAATATTTATATTCTATAGAAAACATAATGTTAAAAATTTGTAGAAGAGAGTATACTACACGATGTCCAAACAATATGTAATAATCAGTGAATGATCAGCAATGAAATTTTTCAGTTTTTTTAATCCATCATTTATTCAGTCAGTTTTTGGTCTCCCCCAGAGCACCGGGCACTGCACTAGGTACGGAAGGTAAAGGAGGCAGGAACACATTGGGCTAGAGCAGATGGTGCTCGTGATCTGGTTGGGGACAGGGACTGTAAGGAGCATTATGGTGCACATAAATATGTCTTGCAACCTACGAGAAATGCTGTGAAGCAAGTGGACAATAAAAATCTAACAAGGAAATCAGTACTAAAGACATGATGTTTAAAGTGTAAAGTTTTAAGTTAGCAAGTGGAGACCAAAGGGAGGGATTAGAATTTCCAGACCAAAATGCCTAAAAGCCCTGAGACAAAAACAAACTCTCTCCAATGTGGTGTTGAGGGGAGGAATTAATAGAGCCGTGTTTCCAGAGAACCTCGCGCTGTGGAACGCACTGAATGGCGGAGTCTTGCGGAGGCCACTTAGGGTCCTGTCGCACTGTGGAGGGCAGAGGGGAGAAGGTCTTGAACTAGGATGGTGGTGGTGCTAATTGAAATATGTGTGCAGGTTTGAGATGTAGGGGCAGAATTAACTGTGGTTTCCAAATTTAGATAATTGTAAGAACTATGCACACTTCTGTCAATTCCCTTATAGTTACAATCTCCAAGATAACTTGGAATCTTAAAATCACTGAATCAGCTTTCTGTTCTTAAGGAAAGAATTCGAAGACGATGTTCATGCACATAGAAAACCACTTAGAAGGAGGGAAGAATGCGGTGTTCACTTTTTAATTTTTTCCCAGCAAATCTGCTCTCGGGAATATTTTTAGCATAGAGAGACTATTAGCCCTCGTGGTCATCAGCCGTATCAACAAACGTTGCCTTTGAGTTCTCGAATTAGTGTTCGTCAGGGCTCTGAAGAGGCGGCTGTTGAGGTCTCTGCAGATGTTACTTGTTTCTCCACAATAAAGTAGGGAATTTCGGGGGAAGAAGTCCTTTCACAGCATGGGAAGGGCCCCTGAGTATTAGTTATACCTGCATTTTTGCATGTGCACATGCACAGTGTACAGTATTATTATCAGATTTTGGAGGAGTAGAGGTACTAGTAGAAAGGAAATTTCGCATATTTTAATACTCAAAGGAATTTTCATAATAAGCATTGCTTCTACCTCTGTTAAAAGTGTACATTTTTTACCCACACATGGTCCAGGTAATGCTGGGATTGCATACAGTATTCAATCACTTGATTAAAATGTGCCAAGTCTCAAAATTATAATGCTGATTGCTAATTCTTTGTAGGAATGCAAATAAAAACAAAAGATTCCATACATGTTTTTTAAACCAATGCTGGCGTGCATAATAGACATTTCAAGTCTGGCCATGCAGGTTAAAAGGTTAGTTACAAGTTAGAATTTGATAAGTTATTATTAAGCCAGCTTTGTGATAATGTTATACAGAGATACTTTAACAAAAGGAACTGAAATAGTCTTGAAGGGATTAACATTTATGGGTCAGGATGGAGAACTACGACTTAAATTCAAATAAATATGTAGAGAAAAAAAATCCTACTATTAGAACTCACAGCTGCTTAAAAATATAATCTTCCCACATACATTCTGTGTCTTTTTGACATGTGTATCCTCAATGTATACAGACTTACAAACATGCAAACTTTCCCAGAGAAGCACACCACATACGTACAATAGGAATGTGTGTTTACCGATAAGTCTTTCACATACTATTCAGTCAATAAATCCTGAATGTTAAAACTATCTTGCTTGTGTTCTGCTCAATTATGTAGCAGTACTCCAAATTATATTTTGGCTGACTACTTTGAGGATAGGATGGTTCAAGATGCCATCATGGCTGAAAAGTAGCATTCCACTGTGTCCTATTTTCCAAGATTCCTGGTTACCTGTAATGTGGAAAGTTTTAAAAGACTAATTTTATGGTATTAGGCTCACCAGTGCAGACTTCACATATGACTGATTCAAAATATTGAAGATTTCTCATAGCGGGGCAAACAATACCACACTTTGGTCAGGCATGTGCCCCAGGAAGTGGGGAAGTGTAAGTCACATCATTTCTTTCTTTTCTTCTTTGCTGTTTTCCAGAAGCATTAGGTGAAAACCAATCACCTTCATCTTAGAGAATATGAAACAAGAGGAAACAAAAAGACAATGTCTTGTTATAATTTGCAAAACCGCAATTAAAAAGTTATCTAAAAGGCCTTAAAAATTTGGAATGATTGTAAAATTTTCAGAAAAAAATGGTCCAAAACTATTCAGACATTACATCATTCTTTTTTCCTTCTTGGCTTGCCTGAGAAGTATTTAGGGCAGGTACTTTACATGTGGTCAACAGAGGCAGAGAGAGACGTAGGGCCGTGCCGGTAGCCACCTCATAAATCAGTTGCAGAGTTCGATCATTTTCAGAACAAAACTTGATCTCTCTGAATCTTTCTGTCCCTTTAGTTAAGCTACATATATTTGAAAGTAAGAATCATATTATGTTGATTTAATTATAGGAAAAAAATCAACATAATTTTAATAAAATCTTAGCAGATCTCACTAGCAAATAGAATACACACTTTAAGCCTTGTTTGAAGATTTAGAGTAGAGATACATCTAAAACCTTTGACCTTTTGTATGCTCCCCTGAAAAATTATAGTAAGGCAACGAGGAAAGCAGTAATGCAAGCCAGGAAGGCGGCATTTGGTAACCCCAAGATGAAGCTTGGTGTAAGTTGACATCACTTAGACCCTAACTGAGAGGAAGTCCCAAAGGGGAAAGATGGCCTGTTTGAAGTCAAGTGTTCTTGTGAAGTTACTTGGGAAGAAGCGAACACATCTGCCCGAAACTCGTGAACTTCTTACAAGGGGGAAGCTGTGGGCTGGTCAGGAAGAGAGTGTGCTGAAAGCTAAAATGCATCCCAATTCTCCCAGAAAGTACGGAGTAAATAGAAGAATAGCCAGCCAAGTCTAATGGGAGTTGAACACATTTGAATCTAATTAAAAGAGACACTATTTTATGTAGCCCTGGATATGTGGATCTGGTCATCTGAAGCATCCTGCATAATGAAAGTCCTGCAAGAGAAAGAAGTGTTGATAGATAGGTCTTGCGTTGGAAGTATGAGGTCACTGGTTTATATCCTGGAGAGAAAACCTGGACTTGTTCCATGAAAAACAGCTGCTTTTGTAAAATGTAATGTCTTGCACGCAAATGGAATTAAAGCTGGCTACTGTCATATTGCAGATTCCACAACGTTTAAGGAGAGGTGGACGCCGCGACTGGGCAGCTCAGAAAGGCTGCTTCAGCATGAACATATAATGTTCCTTGAAATAAATCAATAACAGAAGGACTTGACCAAAATATATTGATATAGATATGTTTTTTAAAAAATACTGTCTCAAATCTGACAGCAAACATAAAGTGGCTTATGTTTTATTTTTCAGTTCTAGTCATATGGTTGAAATTCTAGGAAACCATCCAAAATCTAAATTCAGAGACTGTAAATTACCAATTTCAGCTGAATTAGAGATTAAATATTTATTGGATTCTTTTCATTACCTTTCTCAGTGTTCTACTTATCATTTTTTTTTCTTTAACTCAGAAATTCGTGCTTTACAAGTAAGTAAAAATTGTTGTTATGAAGATACTGAAATCTTAGGGCATTGCTATTACAGTATTGTTGCCCTGCCCAAAATACAGGAATGGCCAGTACCATTAATGTACAAAGAAAGAAATTAGTTTGTATTCATTTTTCAGAAAAATTAGCCTACAACAATGTTCATGTTTTTTAAATAATTCCCATCCAACTATTTTTCCCAAAATATTAATATCCCAATACTCATTCACAAATTTTGCCATAATTTCAATACTCCAGGTTTGGCATTAATGTGACAGTATCTCTCTACACATTCCTTGGAGGTCCCAAGAATGTGAAGAGGGTTCTATGTTGCACACGACTGGGAAACCCTGGGCTTAATGATGTCTCTTTAAGCAAATTTCTTTATAGCTAGGCCTCTGAATGTCTTTAATGTATTAAAATATAAAATGATGAAATAGATATTATTTCCCATTGTTCTCACTGAAACTTTTATTCCATAAATTATCAGAGGAAACCAATGTTTAAGGAACATGCCAGTAAAGGGTTATTTGTTCATTAACATATTTGTTTTCATGAAGCACAAGAACAGGGTCAAAGTCAACACTCCCCTGTCTCTCTCCCCCCATCTATCTATCTATCTGTGTGTCTCAGCTTTTATACCAACATGCTTTGCCTGTTTAGTTTTTAGTTTCACAACCAAAGTGGTATGGTAGAAAGACAAAAAAGCCTGTACAATTACAATTAAATTTGCTAAAGTAACATTTTGCACTTCTAATAGAGTATATCAAAGGGGAAGTATGTGGTAGAATTGTTTCAACAACAACAAAACATAGAGAGATATGGTTGCAAAGATAGGGTAGGGCCACTATAAGAATCCCTTTAAACACAGAGATTAAAACATGCATTTAAAAAAATATTTTATGGTCCTTCCTTCGGGAAGAAAATACGTGCTTTTGCATTTCTCCTCTGCTGCCATCATGTGATTGTAAGGGAGGCTTTCTAAGTTGATCACAGCCCTGCTGCAAGGTGGGCACATCGATGTGTCTTTCTTGGGAAGGCAGGAGGACCCCCTGAAGGGTCAGTGCGCCCGGTTGCTTGACGTCTAGGAAGATGATAACCAACTGGCACTGTGGGTGCTGCGCCTCCCTCTCAGACCCTCTCCCTTAAGCCTGCTGATAATCGGTACTTTGCAGTCAGAGCGTTTCCGGCTGCCGCACCAGGACTTTCCCAGCAGTAGCACGCACCGAATCTCGACAGCGCGTGAGTGAGGAGGCGGCGCAGGGCTGGCGAGCTCCAGAGCTGCCAGGTAAGCGGGCGTCAGATGCCAGTGTACTAAATGAGGCGGAAGTCACCAAGTTCATCGAAAAGCTGAGCTATGAGCTTTTAAACTAATTTCTTGATTTTTTAAGGAGAAGTAAGTTTTCTCTCTTGAGTACTTGGAAATGATAAAACAACAGATATAACTGGGAATGTCGAGACTTTTTTCCCTCAACTTTCTGACTCTAATTTCTACAACGTTCTAACTTTTACCAGTAGTGGCATTTAGCCTAATGAGAAACAAATGTAAGTTTTAAATGATCTTCTTATAAGAAAATACAATAAAACAAATTTTAGAAAATTCAGAAATCTCATAAAAATAGATTACTGCTTAGGGACACAGGAAAACACATAATCTTGGCTTTTAAAACAAATTCTGTAAGTTGAAGTACTGTACCAAGATTGTTATTTTCCTGACAATTTATTAAATTGAGAGGAAAGTTATATTGTGGTACCTACTGGATGTCCTCAAAGACATAAATGTTTCAACTCTGTATGAAATTAGTATCCATAATTTAATCCCAAATTTATGAGTGGACTGTAATAAAGACATGCTGGAAGAGTACTCTTGTTTAACTCTTCACCTGCAAAGTTAGTATCAGGAAAATGAAAGAATGAAGACCTCAGAGAGGGCGGGGCGCGTCCCCGCTGTCCGCGGTGCCGACCGGCGCCCTGGACTCGCCTCGTGGCCCCGCGTGCGCTCCCAACTTTTCTGCTTGTAGTTGCGCTTGTTGTTAGCGTTGTGTTTTCGTAAGAGGATCGCAGTCACAGTTTTATGAAGTATAGAACGAAGTTTAATGGGAAATTAGCGCGTGCTGTTTTCTCCCCAGTCTTGAATACATGCTAAATCTGGCCCTGAATTCCGTCCTGGTGGGAATAAACGTCTGTGTGTCTCGCCTCGGTCTAGAGCATCTTTACTGTGCGCCGTCCTGGCTGGCCCTGAGCTGTACTTGATTTAATGGGTCCTGGGAGACCAGGGATTTCAAAAACTAGCTCGATTCTCAGGTTTATTCTGGGGAATCCTAAGTGTCCATAGGGGTCTTAAACCAAACCTGGCTCACATTATATTTAACTTCAGCCCCAGAGCATTTCTAAACATGACTCAATTTTAGAATACTATATTTATAGCAGGAAGTATTTGGAAAATAAAATACAGCAACTTAAACATGTCTCATTTGCTACATAAGATGAAATGCTTAAATGATTGTTAAGGAAAATAAATCAGACACACCAGGTTAAATATCATGGTTTGTCTTATATGAAAATCTCAATATATAAATAAAGTGAGAAATAAAACATATAATAGGAAAAAGAGAATGAAAAAGTTATTGTTATCTACCATAGACAATGTATCTAAAAGTATACCTTGGTTTAGTGTAATTGTCCTGTTTGTTTTATATGGTCTTTAGCCTGTCAGTCTGGTTGTTAATCTGTATATATGATAATTAACTTTATAACGTCTTATAAGATAAATAGATGAATCTGATGCGGGCAAGAAAAAGGGAGGGGAGGTGGAGGGAAGTGGGGAAAAAGAACTGAGATGTGTTGTGTACATGTACCATTTCCCTGCAATGAATGCAATCATCTTGTACTGCAAGCATGTACTAATAAAACTTTTGAAAATGTTTAAATGATCTTTTCTTTGCTATCAGAATAAATTTAGAATTATCCTACCATATGACTTTGCCAAAAAATTATTTATGAAGAGCTCAGTCTTACCTAAATTATCTATGTGACCATCCTATTTTCTTCCTTGTTTTGTATGTATAGAAAATTATAAAATGTAGAGCTGGGGATTTAGCTCAGTGGTTAGAGTGCTCGCCTTGCAAGCACAAGGCCCTGAGTTCGATCCCCAGCACCAAAAAATAAAAAAAGAAAAGAAAATTATAAAATATAGATGGATTGTTATGCACTGATTTTATTAGGCATCTGACTTCAGTTGCTTGATAAATTGTGAAATGTATTCCCTCCAAAGTTAAAGCAGATTATTATAGGAGAAAAACTAATGTGCCATCATGAGTAGGGCATCATTGTCCCTAAGATGACAAGGCACCCAGGACTCAGCACTGTAGTTCCTTCTGGAGAGTCTTTGAATCCATCTGCGTTCAACACCCTCTTCTCCCATCCTCTTGCTATCCTTCTGCAGAGAACTCTGAGCCTAGTAAAGTGCTTTTGTGGGTAAACCAGCAGCCTTCATAATCGTCATTTGTTCTGGTTAAAAGAGAAGGACTTAGCTATAAGTTCGTATGAATGCCCTCTTGGGCACCTTCTGGGAGGTAAGGAAAGAAGAAAGGAAGGAAAGAAAGGAGGAGGAAGGAAGGAGACACTTAGTCGCTCGATGGGCCCTTGAGTTTGTCTGTGTGATCTCTGGTTTCCTTGTGACCTTCTCTGCATTCTCACTGTAGGAAATAACAGAAGCTTATCTCAAATTGAAAAAACACCTCAGTGAAGAATGAGACAAAAGTGTGTTCTCCAGGATGTTTGCACTTATGCAGATTGGTTTTTTTGGTGGTGAATAAGAACTGCTTTTCTATCACAAGTGTGCATTGGGAGGGAAATGACAGAAATATACTAGATGAAAGATCCAGTTTTTTCCTCAAAAAAGGCTCATTTCACTCAGCATTAGAGCAAATCAGATAAATTATGCTTAAGTAATTTTAAAAAATTCGTATAATGGATATATGCAACAGATTATGGTTGAATGATTGGCTTATCACTGTTTAATTCTGCATATGTGAATTACTTCCTACGATTTTGCTACTGGAAAATGTAATAAGCAATTCGTAAATGTCCGAAAACGTGCTTTCATATAGCTCTGTGGAACAGGGTTATTTGAAGGACACATTAAAAACATGCAGTGTTCAGATAACTGGCCCAGATTATCTGAAAAATTAAGCTTCGAGCCGCATGCAGCAGACGGGCCCCTCGCGTTTGCTGAGCTAGTGGTTCCACCCTCCTCGCCACTTGGGGTGTTGAACAAGCACTCAGTGGGCTGACTGATGACGGAGACACGGCCACAAGTTAAAGTGTAAAAGCCAAAGCAACGTTTTGATCTCTGGATTACCAGCCCATGACTGAAAACATTAAAATAAATGTGAAAAAATTTTTAAAACGAATCTATGATTTAATTCTAAATTCATATGGACTGTCTCATACAGAAACTAGTGATCAGTAACAGTGCGGTTGTCATTGACATGTTTATCCTCCTTCAAATAGTGTCTTGTGTAACAGTTCCTCTAAACCATCTCTCTTCTCCCAAAGAGAAGTAAAAATTTACATTGCTGTCTCTTTGCTCACTAATTTTGTGAATTGTTTGCAACTTTCATTTTTTACCTATGTGCCTGTCATCAATAACAGGAATGAGGCAGGAAAAAATAAGAAAAAGTAAAATTACCATTTCTCCAAAATTTTTGTTTACAGAAGCATAAAGTGTAGAACCAGGACTCGCGACTTAAATCTGACTTCTGCGGGTGCTCTCGGTCAGTCGTTGACGCTTCTTTTAGATGCGAGCGAGCAGTCAGACTTCCCACGCGTCTGTCTGAAGACGCTTCCAGACCTCAAATCCAATGTTACCACTCCAGACAGCGTTTACTGTCCTCACAGCGTCGCTCAGAGGCCCATGCTGACCTTTACATCTGAAGTGCGCACCCTCACAGCCATCCTGCCAACCAGCGTGCGATTAACTTACTACTGTGTGTTTTAATTAAAGCACAGCAGGGCTTTGGAGAATGATAACTGCTAATTCTCAAATTTTGCGTGAGAGACGGCATCTGACTCTACCCTGAGGCGCAAGAATGGAAAATGAGCTCAAAGCAGGTGGAGTGAGCCGGGTTTACAGGCGAGTACAGTGGCCGGCAGAACTGTGGACATCACAGCAGCCAGCGGGAAGTAAGCGGGAAGGGAGGATGAGGTCTGCACCTCTGTCGCGGGGAGCTAAGGTAAAGGCGGTGGGAGTAAAGCGTTTATTTTTACACCATGCTTTGGTTAGTTATATGGTGGCGACTTAAGAGCAAATTGTGGGTAGAGCCCTAGTTACTTCGCATTTCCAACAATTTTTGTGTTCAAAGTTGCTGGCCATACAGAACTCAGGACTTTGTTCCTGGGATTGTTATGGGCAAAACAACCATAATAATGCTTGGCACAAGGAACTTTTTAAAAAAATAGCCACAGTATTGTTGTTTTATAACTAGTTTCTGAATACTGATTTTGATGTTATAATTTTATGCATCATCTGTACCAAATGTATAAATAATTTAAAAACCTAGTATATAGCCTTGGCAAAAAATACACACACACACACATATATGTGTGATGTTTCCTTTTTCCTTGATGTTTATTCTTACATTTACTTACATTTGGTTGCATTTTTAAAAAAGAAAATGTGTTTCAAGTAATTTTTACTGAGGCATACGCTTCTGTGTGCCAGCCTAGATTCCTGACAGGAAGAGTTTCTGGGCTAGGCATGCAAACATTAGGAAAATTAGCACATCTGAACTCTAGATGAGGAGCTAAGCAAGTAGAAGTGAATAATCCACAGATGTACCAGGACTGCGCATTCTGAGGTTCAACGTGGACCCTAAAAAGAACCCTAAAAAGAACCCACTCACCTGTGCAGGTGAGGGTAAAGGGTGGATCTGGGAGCCTAAGAGCATGCTGGTGTGCGGGACCGTTGGTGTGTGTCACCAGGCTAAGCAAAAACAGTTCTCTGTGTGTGCGAATACAATATAAACTTGCTTTCCTCTACAGATGATACATAACATTACACACACACTCTGTGGGAGGATTAGAGGGAAATACAGAGTTCAGATCACATTGCGACGATCTCAGGGCAGGTTCTGAGGAGAGAGACGATGTAATTTCTCTGCTCTTGCCATTCAGATCCATGTTTCATAGGCACGAGCTTTGTTATTGCATTGTGTAATTGCTGTGGGTTCCGGAGGTTTCTCTGTTTTCTGAGGTTGAGCCTGTTTGGGAAGATCTGATGATGCCCCCTCACTTAAGACAAGCTGCTGGGTACAAAATTATTGAGGCACGTATGTTTTTATTTGGGTGTTTGTACAAATTGCTTCCCTTTTTCTTTGGTGAATAATGTTTTGAACAAGTAGGAGGTCCGCTTTGTTCCCTTCTGTATAACGTTTCTGAATGTGTTCTTTCTTCATTTAGTAAATGTCATAATTATTCCTCCTGTAAGATTAGATTTTATTGGAAGATAGTGACTTCGGTCTGTAGAGTCTAGTCTATTTTAGGTTTTATTTCCATATCTATCTTTCATGTTTATTTTCATATTAATCTCATCTGTTTTAGTTACTTTTCTCTCGTTGTTGGGACAGAATACTCGACACCCAAAGTTAGGGGAAGAAAGGTTTATTAGCTCACAGTCTGCAGAGGTTTCAGTCTATAGTCCGCTGGGTCCGAAGCAGGG
>PVJO010012570.1:0-55020 GCA_004026905.1 Hystrix cristata | reverse complement strand
TACCAAAATTATTTTAAAAACCGAGTTATTCCTTAAGTAGTTTCTTTAAGACAGTATAATTATTTACTTTTTATTTACAAAACAGCTGTGTTTTTATTTTTAAAAAGTGGTACAATTTCATTGCAAGATGTTTATGAAACACCAAATACTATAAAGGAAAAACTCAACTTATTTCATGGTCTGCGAGAACCATTAAGATTCTTTCTCCCTTTTAGTTGGTGTAGGTGTGTGATACGTGGTGATTACACCTGGCATGGGACCTGGGACGTACACATACCCCTTTGAGATCTCTTTTTTTTTTTTTTTTGTGGTGCCAGGGATCGAACTCAGGGCCTTGTGCTTGCAAGGCAAGCACTCTAATCACTGAGCTAAATCCCCAGCCCCGCTTTGAGATCTCTTTTATTCCTCCTTCCCATGACCCCTTCCCAACCCCACAGAGTCTACCTCCTTGTTTTCTACTATCCATCTCTTTTTTATTTTGCTCTTCGAATCATTTATATTTTGGGTTACTCACATTAGAGAAACCAAATGTCCATGTCTGGCTAATCTCACTTAGCATTTTGGTCTCGAGAGCCGCCCATTTTCCTGTGGGGAGAGTCCTGGAGGTGACATTGCTGGTCAAGGGAAAGCTCAGTATCACTGTACTGCATTCCGGAGGGTTTGTACCAGTTCCTGTTGCCAGGCGCGCTAGGTGGACACACATTTCTTAAATGGTTACCAATACTTTTTTTTTTTTTTTTTTTTTTGTGGTGCCGGGGATCGAACTTAGGCCCTTGTGGTTACCAATACTTTTTAATCATCCCTCTTCTAGACCTCGATATAGGCTGGAGTGAGTCCCTCATTTGATTTGTGTTTTATTATTTGTCACTGGTGAGGCTGAATATCTTTTCATTTATACCTCTTCATGACTTTGGTTGCTTTCAATAATTTTCGGTAGTTTATTTGTAATTTTTCATTTCCTTTTTTGAAGACCTTTCTTCCGATTGATTTGCAAGTATTCTTTATACAAACAACTTGCCCTCTGTTGGGTGTGGTGCTAATATTCCCGTTTTATTTCTTTGCTTCCCGTGTGCTTCTCCACAAAGGGACATTTTGCTTTAAATTTACCTGTCTGTCATTTTTTTCCTTTGCTGTTTATGACTTCATCACGTACTCTTTGGGGAGACTCTGTGTTACCCTGTGAACAGAGACTTGAGTCTGTGTGACCATTGTGCACAGTGTCTGTAGATGGAGCTATGCTGTTAGGTTGCACTTTACAAGTCTTTTTAATAGTTTGATGAGTCTAATTTTTAAGATTGATACTAGTTGTAGAATAACACCTATCTTTTTATACTGACTCCCTCAAGATGCAGTTAAAATGCCACCATCTCACGATTAACAAATCACAGTGGTTTGAGGGGTGACTCGGATCTCCAAGTGATCAAATTTAGCATCACCAGCAATGCACCCGGACGCCCAGTGCACGCGACCCAGAAGGCAGGTGACACGCCTCATGCGTCGTCATAGAAACACGGTGACACTCAGGAGTGTCTGCAGACACTCAGGAAAAAGGACTTCAGATCTGCTGCGGAAAGTGGCAATAACCAGGGGATGCATGTGTTTGAAGTAAGGGGGATTCGTGGCAATGCGTTTGGCAAAACTTGCAAATCAATATGAAGAAAGGTCTTTCTAGAAAAGGAAATGAAAAGTTACAAATAAGCTACTGAAAATGGTCGAAAGTAACCAAAGTCATTCACTGTGTAGTTAGAGCGCATCTTGTGTGTCTGTACACATTTGCGCTCAGTTCCGCTACCCTTTGAGTGAGATCAAGGACTAGTACAGTGTCCACAAGTGCATGTGTAGGTTGCTCTTGGCACTGGGGCTGAGGGGTCAAGAAGAGCCCTGCTCAGCACGCAGTACCCCCAGTCTGTTTGTCCCCACCTCCAAGTCAATGCATCTTGATGATCACGGAACGGGGCTACCTAATTATACAGGTGTTCTGTGTCACATCAAAAGGCCTCCCCGGGACAGCATCTGTAGTTAAATAATCAGGAATGTGGCCCATTGCAGGAAATTGCATGGCTTGGGGTGATTTTTGTTTTCTTTGAACTTGTCAAGTGGAGATTTCTGTTTGCAAAGTGCTAATCCTTTGCCATGTGCCCAAACAATAAAGATTTGGCATTTATTACCCCGAAGGTTTCCTTTAACTTCTTCCAGAGCAAACCTGTACCTCAGTTTCCCCTGTTATCTTTTTGGTGCAGCAGCAATTTATTCTGGGGCGTTTCTGTGGATGACATCTTACTTGTGTATTAGAGAGGGCTGCTTTGTTAGGAAAGAAATGTAGTACTCTCAGTGACCCACACAGAAAGGAACTTGAATTCCTTTGCTGTAAGCAGAGGAAGGGGGCAGCATGCACGTATGAAAAAAGGCCTTGGTATTTTAATCATGGCTTAATGCATTTTCATGGTTTAATGCAGGTCCCACTGCTTGGTGTCTCCTGTCCTCCCCCACTTGGACTTTTCTCTTTTTAATTTTTTCTTGTTCTGAATCAACAGAATTTTTTAGAACAATAAACAGATTTCAAGCTGGGCATCAGGTATGGATGGCTGTGATCACAGTAAATCAACAAGCCACTTTCAAAGCTGCTTGTGAGTGTGGAGTGCAGACTGTTGGTTTAAACACATGGAAACAAACTTCCCATGACCCTGGAGATCTCGGGGCAAGTCCTCCAAGTTCTGTTGACATTCGTGATTTCTACCCACAGCAAGCTACACTGAAGTTAATATGACTTTTACTTTCTTTGGTATTGTAGTGTGTTCCTGGGTCATTGCATAATAATATTTGTCAATCTTAAGTGTTTGTTAGTGTGTTTTTCATTAAGACAAATTAAAAATTTTATTATCTTTATTTAAAAACCTTCTTCTCTACAACAATACAGCTCACAAGAATGTTCATTCTTAATTTTAAAACAGTGTAGTAAGACCCATGGAAGTTTCCACGTCTAAAACATAGTCTTCAGTCTCGTTAAGTCAGGACACGATGCTCCCGTGGCTGTTTGCGACAACACGAGGCATGGACGGCGGTGTGGGCAGGGCGGCTGGCAGCGGTGCTCTGGGAAGCAGGTGGTGTGAGGCCAGCCGAATAACTTTTGCATGGTGGAGGACATGGTGTGCAGGCTGTACCATGCTGGTTCCTCCCTCTCCTAAGTCCCTTCCTCTTTGGCTGGGAGGAGGGGCTCTTCCTTGCAGGCAGTGGGGAGGTTCACACATGAGGACACGGGTGTTATAGTGTTTAGGAAGCATGCAAAACTGTTTTGAAACAGTATGTAGGATAAGAAGTATTTGAGTATTTCAGGGAAAAAGTCTGGGTCTCTCTGTTACAATTTGCTTTGTTCTGTTTCAATACTGGATTATCCCCTGTGTAAACACGGGCCTGCGAGACAGAGTGGTTGCTCAATCTTCATGATGTGTACTTAGATCTGGTCCTGCTGGGGTTGCTGTTAGCACTGACAGTCTGGTGGCATTTCGGGGACTTCTGAGCAGTCAGGAGAGCTCGAGGCGAGGGATGCGCGGGGACCCGAGCGCGCCCCGTCCCCGGAGTGGCTTCAGAGTCGTGAGAATTCTACCCTGAGCTTGCTTTTCTTCTGGCACTGGGACAGTTTCGCGGAAAAAGCCCTTCTCTCTCATGGTCTCAGGCGGGTGGCTTATTTTATAGGCTACAGGATATGATTATTCCCTTTCTAAGAAAACATGTCTTTGGAAGAATGAGGAGTATCCAACCATTCTATGGTTTTTTCCAGCTTCATCCATAATTGATGTTACTGGCATCAGAAGCTGAAAAGCTTGTGATTTGGTGGCATCTTTTTTGCGCACTTGCGCAGTTGGTCTTCTGCTAAGTGTGTTCTGATCCTCTCTTGTCCACGTTTTCATTGCCTGCAGGAACTGACACCCAGCACAGGGACCTGCGCTGAGGTTTCCTGTCAGGTAGATGAGTGACCCGGTGGTGAGCACTTGCCTGGCATGTGTGGGGCCCTGGGTTCCATCCGCAGTGCCACCAAAACATCTGGTATGTGTGTCAGAGTTTGTAGAGGGCAAAGAAGAATAATTTCGGCGTGTCTCTCCAAAGTGAGTGTTAATTACAGGAGACATGTTGTTGTTCAGAGAATTTCATGGATTGAATTGAGGGTACGTGATTTTAGTTTCTTTTTGGAATCTATGGATGGCTATTTTTTTCCGTATCTTTTTTATTTTAACTTGACTTTTGATATTAACTTCTTGAGCCGTGTGTCTCTGGATGTGACTGCTGGTGATGTAGGAGGTGTGGCTGCTCTTGTGTCTGCTTCGTGGGCTTTCTTGTCTTCTGCATCCCTGTGGCCCTTTTCCTGTCTGAGTGATCTGTGTGGGTTGGTGCTGGAATCACAGTCCAGTGGCCTTTGGGAGATTTTCAGTGTCTGTGTGATGTGGTTCATCCTTAGAGTTTGGGCTGGGTCTGGAGTTAGAGGCGTGTTTTGGTTGGAAGATGAGGCTCCGGACCTCAGCCGCCTTCGAGGTTGGAAAAGCTGAAGCTTTCAGAGAAGGAGAATAAACATGGTCACCAAAGCTGGGAATTAAGATCTGTTTATTCACCTGCACACTTGAATCGAGTCTCACGGCAATGGGCAGAGACATTTGGCATATGAAATCCCATAGAATAGTCACATTTGAACGTTTATGCTGCCTGTTAGATGCAGAGGTTGGTGTGGTAACCACCGAGCTTCACTGTGCAGAGCTGTCCACAAGGTCACTGTCATGGGTGAAGGGTAACTGAATGGGAGAGCCCCCTTCAGTACGGGGCACAAGCTCGTGCCCGCCTTGCACACTAAACGGGAGGCCTGAAGGAGACTGGAAGATGCAGAGAGCATGCTCAGGCTGGGTGAGGCTCGTGACTTTTGCTCGGAGAGAATTCCTCCTGGGCAGGGCTACAAAGCTAGCTAAGAGTGAGAAAGTTTTCCCTAATTCCTTCTCATTGTGTAAGTATGTCAGAGTACAAGCAAATAAAGAATGCTTCTTACGGCTTTAAAGATACCTTTTAGAAAATAAATGTGGAGCACTCCCTGTTGACTCTGGTTTCATCCCTGCGGGCAAGTTGGCTTCTGATACATAAACACAAAGCACGAAGCCTTTAATTTGTGCCGATTCTCTCGGTTCTGTAATTCTGTCCCTCTGGACTTCTGACTATGGAGTGTGATTTATGATGACGAAGAGCTCTTGGTTTAACCTTTGAACTGAAGGTAGGTATCACTTCAGCCTCTGGACAGAGCCGTTCTACTGTGTTTGTAAACCTTTCACATTCCCTTCGCACTTCAAAGCCAGGCTGGTCTCTGCGTGGCTGTGATAGAGCTTCTTCAGATCCCTAATTAAATCCCAGAGCTGGAGGCAGGCAGCAGAGTCCTGGGATGTGCCGTGCCGCAAGGCCTCCCTGGGGTGGCTCGTGATGCAGCGCCGGGCAACTCCTGCCTGGCCTTCATCTGTGGCAGGCACGTGTGTCCTTTTCGAGGGACGCCTCTTTCCCACGGGCGTCACACGTTGCTTCTCTAAACGCCATGCAGCAGGGTCTTTGTGTGCTTTTGCTGGAGAGTGTTCTTGGACATTCCCGCCCACACAGCGTTGGATTCCCCAGCCACTATCCCCCTCCATCCCGGGCTCCAGGTCTTCCATTCCTGTTCATCCCAGCTCTCTCTGTCCCATCCACCTCTCCCTTGTTCACTTTCTCTTGCATAGAGAGGTCGGACTGTGCCACAGGTCTCTGGAACCCACTCAGTCTGTGCAGGACCCCAAGACCAACACCAGAATAAAACCTCTCCAGAGGCAGGCTGGGCTTTCCTGGGGGGAGCTACGTCGCAGGCTTTATAAGTAAAGTTATCTAATCAGAGGAAGGTGTAGCAAGTGCCGCAGGGAGTGAAAACAGGGAAGTTGAGTGGGCAGGGGAATGCAGCCCGAAGCAGAGAGAGCTCGGTGCTGTCACCAGCCCGGCGAGAAGTAACCCGGCCTGGACCCCAAGCAGATTCACGGAAATCACAAGGATGAAGGTTCCTACCGAGTCTGTGAGAGATAACGGTCACACAGAAGTGAGAAGAGGAAAAGTTTTAGCAACCGAAGATCCTGGAGTTGTGAGGATCAGACACTGAAAATGAGCAAATCGTGGTCTTCAAGAACACGCTCTTGCAATGACTAGATGAGGGAGGATGGCGAGGAGAGTTAACAGTGGAACTGATGCCGGGTGACAGGACAGTGACGCTGGTCTGCATAGCTGTGGAAAGACGACTACAACTCAACTGGAATCCAGCAAGTGGTGGCATACAGTATTGTGTGCAGTCTCATCACATTTATGGAAAATACGAGTGGTTATGTCTCTGTAGATGGATACGAAAGAATATGCAGGAAGCTGTTCACCAGGGTAGAGCTTGCCTTTGTCTCACACTCTCACCTTAATCCTCAAAGACACAGCAATGACCAGAAGGTAGAGCCAAGGCTGGAGTGAGGCTGCCGGTCCCCCAGAGCTGCCCACTGCCTCCATGTTTGAAGAAGGGAGACGGGTCCCCTGGGCCTTCAGGGAGGTGGGCCCTGCTCACACTGACATTCAGGCCACGGGGCTCCACGTTCAGGGAATCGTTCCTGCTGTTAAGCCACCAGCCGTGCTCTGCGATGTGGGCCCTGAAAACCAACATGAGCCCCTCGAAACTCTCCTGTGCAGTTTTTAAGCAGTTCCCAATCCTCGGAGGCAGGTGTGGTCTTATTTTTATTCCCATAGGTCGTCTTTACTTGTCCTTGACCTTCATATACATTAAGTTATATAAGGCAGTGATACAGACAGCCTGCTGTGGCATTCGTGCCCCAGGTTTGCCACCACCGATACGGAGCATGCGTCTTTTGTGTCTTTGGATTCTTTTACTCAACATAATGGATATGAGTCTCATTTATGCTGTGTGTATCTGTATTTTGATCCTTTTTATCACTGAGTTAAACTCATAGCATGAGTATTCAATTTCTCCAACCCCTTCATAGACTTTTAGGGTTCCCTCCTGCTCACATTTTTACCTTTATTGCATCTGTTTGTAGCTATCACTGGTTTAGAAGGTGTGTAACCCATTACTGTTGTAGTCACGACCTTAAAGTTATAATGAGTATGTTTTACTTGAAAGTTCCATTTCTATTGACACTCCTCATTAATAATGCAGAAATTTTGAATGCCTTCATTTTGGCTTCTCCTACATCTTCCATATTATTCCTGTTGAATTTAAATACTTATTTTCAAACTCTGAAAATTAATCATTATTTTTAAAAAAAATCTCTACTTTCACAGCTGCACCAGCACAGTTTCCCATTGGTGTGACCCTGAGGCTGCCATGCACTCCGGTCCTACGGGCGCCATTTTATTTTCTCCCATTCACACAGTTCTTTTGGTGGATGCTTGTGTGATTGTGTGGGGGGTGCTGTGAGAGAATAAATTCCTTGTTTTTATTTTAAGTGAAAATATTTTGTCCCTATTCTTAAACTGAAAATTAAGATGTGTGTGGAACTGTGGCTGGACAATTACTTTTCCTGCTCATTTTGAAAATGGTATCCCTCCAACGCTTGCTGTTTCTGACTAGAAGTCTGCTGTCAGTCAAATCCTCATTCCTTGCGGTTCATCCCTGGTTTGACTTGTTTATAGTGTGAATATGCTGTGCTCTGATATAGGCTTCCTTTTGCTCCATCTGCCGGGGGCCAGCCGTTTTCTGTCGATGGCCTCTTGGCTTTTACTTCTGGAAACCACTCAGCTCCACTCCTTGGGTGCTGTGTGTCCTCGCCAGCCCTTCTGTGGTACTTGCTAACTGTGTACTGGCACTTTTGCATTTTGTCTCACTTGCTTCCTTTTTATCTTGCTTTGTTGCTGAAGTTCTTTTGAGTATATTTTTGCTGTGCCATTTTCTCCTGCTTTACTATTGAATTCCCTGTAGCGTTTTGCTCAGTTTTAGATGCTTGTTCATTCTTATTTGCACATCGTTGTTTTTTTCCAAGCGGTCTGTGTGCTTCCTCCGTCTTGTCACAGGTGAGGCCTTCTCAGAGCTTCTGTACTCCTCCGTCCTCCTCGCCGAGGTTGACAAGCCTCCCAGGGAAGTTTGCTTCTTCCCATGACCTGTTCATTTGAAGACAACGTAGTTTTTCCTGGAAAGTCCCAGGTCTCAGGGCTGCAGGAACTTTCTAGAAGGTAGTTTCATGTGTTTTTTTCTCGGTAGGTTTTCTTGAATCTGAACACGGTCTATTTGTGTTAGCTTCTTGACTTGAGGAGTGCATGCTACAGTGAGAAATTGGATTTGGATTTCACACCCTGATGTCTAGCACTCTTGGCTTTGTGTGTCTCTCAGACTGCTTTCTCTCTCCTTGGTTCATCTTCTCTGTGTCCTCCACCCCGGGTTGGAGTATTTCTCTGGGCAACTAGGGTGAGGGTTTTCTCAGTCACTTTCTCATCACTGGGACAAAATACCCCACACCCGCGACGTAAAGGAAGAGAGGCTTATCTTGCTCTTGGTTTTCGGAGGGTTCGGTCCACAGCCAGCTGGTGCCGAGAGGGAAAGCCCGTGGTGGGAGGGCAGCTGCTCGCGTCTTGGCAGCCAGGAAGCAGAGCGAGAAGGGAGGAGCTGGGGAGGGAGACGCATGTCAGGGCCGCGTTCAGGGGCTGCCTGTCTGAGCGGGCCCCGCCTCTGAACTGCACTTTCAGCTGTGGGCTCTTCGGTGGATTAATCCACTAGTGAGTGTTGGGTCCCGTGATCCAGTCGCCTCGCAAAGCCCCACTTCTGAGTGCGGGAATGTCTGGAGGACATGCTAGCCCTAAACCATAATGGAGTTGTAGCACTCGCCTGGAGGAACAGCTCTCAGCTCCTGTCTGCACACAGGAAGGAAGTGCCAGCTTTTTACAGCAAGTCTCTTGTCCTGAGTTCAGGGTCTCGCTGTAAGGCCCACCTCTGCCTGGTCGAATAGCCCTGGAGCCGTTCGGTTCCAGCTCCTAACCTCAACTGTGCTCCCAAGTTTCCTCTTTGTTTCTACATCTGATTGTGTATTAACCTTTCCCCCCTCCCTCCCCACTCTCCTCTCCTCGTCTTCCTCCCCCTCCCTCCTCGTCCTCCTCTCCCCCCTTCCTCCTCCTCCTCCTCCCCCTCCCCCTCTTGCAACGGGGAGAGTACCTCCTGTAGCACTTCTGTGTGAGGGAGCGGCAAGACGAGTGATGCTCATCTGCTCCCCCATGTCCGACCGTGCTCACATCTGACCGGGACTTTGTCTTTGTTTCTTACAGCCGGCTACGTGTCAAGCCCCGTTTGCAAGGGCTGCTTGTCTTGCTCCAAGGACAACGGATGCAGCCGGTGCCAGCAGAAGCTGTTCTTCTTCCTGCGGCGGGAGGGCATGCGCCAGCATGGGGAGTGCCTGCACGCCTGCCCGGCCGGCTACTACGGGCACCGCGCGCCCGACATGAACAGATGTGCACGTGAGCGCGGCCCGCCCGCCTGGCTGCGGGTGTGCCGGGGGCGCACGGGGGTCGTGGGTGGTGGTGGGCCGGCCGCGGCCTGAGTGCCACCTTGCAGAAATGAGCGGGGCGGGCGCACTCACACTTTGCCGCTGTCCGCGAGTGTGTCACACGGTCACACGTGTGCTTCGTTTTCCATTTAGATCAAGCGTTTCACCGAGCGCTTCTTCCATACGTGTCGGCCACCTGCCTTACAGACAGAGCAAACACCAGCCAGGCCCCACACGTCCCAGGGAGTCTGGGGCTTCACTGGGTGCTCCCTTTGGGCACCGCAGCCTCTCGAGTCCTTTCTCTCATACCTGAGTTTACAATACCTGCCGCTGTAGTCCCGCCTCCAGCGAACTATAAGCATTTTCATTTTCTTACAGCACCTTTACTGATAAAATGTAGCTAGACTATTTAGTTTGTTTCAAAGTATTCTGAGTGGTAAGAATAACAAGAATAAAAGAAGTTTATTGTTTTGTGCATAGTAATGAAGCTTCACCTGTTCATCTTTTAGTGCAAAAAGCTATTCTAGAGTGATTTTACGTTCTACGTCAATGGTGGAAATTAAGGCTTAACATGACACACCAAAGGGTGCCCTTTTCTTCAAGAGCTCAGATTTCCGAGCCCAGAAGGGATGAGGAAGAGAGACAGGGAGGGAATGACAAACAAGCAGTCCAATCCGTAACACATTGTGCACTCGACTATTCAGCCAAGATGGTCTTCTGACAAGAGGAGGGTTAGAGTTGCGCGGTCCAAGGCCAGCGTCGTTCTGGGGGGAGGCCAAGCCGGCGTGGAGTGGTTAAGTAGAGTCTAGAAAGAAGGAACCCTATACAGGTAGAATAATGTGTTTGGAGCAAGTACATCCTGTCTGGTCTGTGGCTGGGCACGTTGGCAGTTCTGTTTCACGGGAATTGTCTCATTTGAATGGCTGCTTAGCATTCTTGGTCCCTGTCCGTTAAATGTCCTTCATGCCCTCAAATCACAGTGTCGAGCAAAAGTCCTCAAACACTTCCAGTCACCCGGGACAGGAGAGCAGTGCCGTCTGGATGAGAATCGCAGACCCACGGGTGTTCAGGGACAGTGTGGCTGGGTGGGGGGGGGCTGGCCCAGCCCTGGACACAGCTGGGGGCTTGCAGCTGGGTGTAGGCTGAAGAGATGGACCATTCTGCTGAGTGAGGAGGGGAAGGGCAGGAGGCACCATAACCCTGCAGATTAGAGGTCTTGCTCTGTGACAAGCTTGCGCGTGACACGCTCTAGGGACTTTTGAGGTACAGTCACGGGGACGTGGCAGTTGACTGCACAGTGGGAAGAGGAAGAGTTGAATTTCATTCTAAAATTTCTAGCTGGGTTGATGGGGTGGCTGGCTTTGCCAGTAGCAGAGATAGAAAGACTTAGGCCTAGAGAAAATTCGGATTTGCCTTCATTTCAGGGAATTGCTTGGATTATTGGAGGACATAACTCCAAACGAAGTCAAAAGACTAGTCAACTTTTGCAAAGATATGTTACGTTCTTAAGGTGTGTGATCTGGGCTACCCGATAATTTTTCTCTTGCTTTGTGCACGTCTGTAGGAGAGTGCAGTCTACTTTGAATGGATGATTTTCTGTTCACATTGCTTCACACCGCCTGGGGGTGGGTTTGAACGCATGATCACCATGTGCCTGCCAGGTCTGACCTCCGTGCCCAGGGAGACGGTTTGGGGTGCAGGTGGCCGGGGCGCCCGAGTGACGGGGCCGGCGCTGTGTGCCTTGGCTGGGGAGGGCAGGCTCCCACATGGCAGCGAGGTCCCCTGTGGGTAGGAGGGGCGGGAAGCCCCGGGCAGGGGCCGGCATGCCGTGCTCTGCAGCTGACCCTCTTCTCAGAAGCACAAACAGTGACTGTAAATTGGCTTTGGGAAGCGATTACAAGCGGGCCGGGCTTCCGCAGTTGTGCTGATTATAAGTGACGACAATTGATGCTGGAGTTCACCAACCTGGATGAAATCATTTACCTTGTACGAGTGTGAAGTACTTATTAGCAAGACTCCTGCGAAGCAGAAGGAGTGTAGAAAATTGTTAATTCTCAGTATACAGCTCTGCACAGCTGGGGCTCTGCCTTGCTGTTTGTTCTTTTCATAGATTTGTTGCAATCACTGATACTTTAGAGGATGAGAAAGATTTAAATTGGAAAGGCAGCCACAGGCACAGAATGTAAAACAATATCTAGTTTTTGTTAAGAGACGATTATACTTTAAGCAACAGTAGTTTGGACAGTCTTATAGATGAAAGTGGCTTTTTGTTAATCGATATAGTAGGACCCTACATGGAAAGCAGTAATCTTCCAAAAGAAGCTTGTTTATGAAATGTTGGCTGAAAGCAACATCCTGGTACACAGTGTGAAGCATGTATGACTTGAGCACCTCATGGGGAGCACGTGCGTGTCCCTTAGAGGATGCTGTAGCATGTATGCGGCAGACACCACAGCTGTTGTTGACCCCAAAGCTGGGCTAGCAAATACGTCGCTCATATTTTCCATTTCTCAGTCACTGATAAATTCATTTACATAAGAAGCTTTATTTTTTAAATTGTTATGGATATTCCTGGTAGAAAGATTAGAAGATATAAAAACTTTAAAAAAAAGCAAATGCAAACCCAAAAATACAACATATCTCCAAAATATCAAAAGCTAACACGTTGGCTTCTGTCCCTGACATTTTATTTCTATGATGTTTATGTCTTTCTCCTCTTAAAACCGCTATGTTTTGTCACTCATTTTAACTCAGTGAATTATGAACTTTAAAGAAATTGTTATGATGATGATTTTGGTTTTTGAGACAGGGTCTCACTGTGTAGTTCAGGCTGGCCTCGAACTCACAAGGATTCTCCTGCCTCAGCCTCCTGAGTGCTGGGATTACAGGTGTGTGTCACCATGCCTGGTGTGAACATTTCTTTCATGCTGTTAGCTGTAGTTGTGTGCCCTCTCCAGAGTGGGGAGACCGTGATATGTTGGCTGATCACCTATAGAAAACTTGCTTTTAGCTTTCCACAACCATAAGCAGTTCTTTGGGAAATACCCTTGTATAGAAATGCTTGCTCTTCTCCATGCACGCACATTTTTACGCATTTGTCTGATTTATTTTTAGAAGGTGACCTTTTACACAGAAAGCATATTTTAAAGACTTTTGGTAGGTCTTGCTAGAGGCTCAGCCCACATCTTTAGCCCTTGAGTTTTCCCGGGCAGCAGTGCAGAATTGCAAAGTTGCATGTTTTGCTTCCGTGTGCTTTTCTTTGAAACAAACGAAGTTGAACGCTCATTTCTTATGTGAATATTGGCATTGTAGGATGTTTAGCAGAGTATCTGGCTCCTCCTGTTTTCTAGCTTACACATCTTTTTTTTTTTTTTTTTTTTTTTTGGTACCGGGGTTCGAACTCAGGGCCTCATACTTGCGAGGCAAGCACTCTAACCACTGAGCTAAATCCCCAGCCCCTGTTTTCTAGCTTTAAGTGAAATATAACACAGAATTCAAAGTTTACCAATGGGGAATTTAGGGATCAATCACAAGGCAGACACACACGTAAAACCAGCCACGCCAAGGAAGGGGGAGCCTCACCCTCTCGGTCTCCTGCACCCCACCGGCTACGTCAGCACAGCCACCACGGACTGTCCCCCATGATGACGGTGCACACGAGGTACTGACTAGAAATCTCTCTGCTGTCCCAATGGGCCCCTGAGCAAGCACAGCGTCTTACTAAAGGGAGTGTCGGAGGCGAAGACCAAGGAGTCTCACAACATCATGCTGAGTGGAAGACTCCATAAAAATAGCACACACACTGGCAGGAATTCCAAGCCCAGGCGAAGCTAACCTGTGGAGCTAGGAGGTGGGACTGCGGATCTTCCCGACGTGCCCTGGCGATCACTTCCCGCAGGCTAGCTTCCCGAGAGGCAGCACCATCCTCTCCACAGTGGCTGTTGAGGCCGTGTCAGAGACTCGCAGACGGGTGTTTTTGACATTGGGGAAGTTGTGGCAGTGTTTAGAGACGTTTCTGGTTACTGGGAGGCTGTGGACGCTGCGCACCCTGCAGGGTACGGGGCAGAGAGGCCTCGCAGCGCAGTGCAGTCTCGCAGCCGAAATGTCCCCAGCGTGAGCTGAGGATCCAGCCTGGAGAGAAACGTGCTCCACCCGGTGACTCGGGTCCTGAACACTGCCGCTCTGTGTCCCCGTCTGCCTTCTGTGCTTTTGCTCATGAAGTTTTTAAACAAGTGTATGAAGCAGGCTGTGCATTGCTGTTTACTGGGTGAAGCCGGGATGTGTCACCACAGTGCCGGGCACAGCAGTGTTCATGGCATCATCAGGCTGAAGCAGCCGGGCAGACAGAAGTGTGGGGGCAGGGAGGATCAGCGCTCAGCCCTCTGCTGACTAAGACACTGGGCTTCACTTTATGCACAAACAGCAATGAGACTGGCTGGGCGGGGGGGAGGCCGGAACAGAACGGATCTTTTACGATAACTTCAAGCAATTTAAACATCTCTCTGAAAGGAGTCAGGGAAGGACTTTGAGGCAGGCACTGACAACGTTAGAGTTTTTAGAAGCATTTTGTGAAGGGGGAATTAGAGGAGAATCAATGGTAAAGGCACCACAACCCATAACCCCGGTTAGGAAAAGCAAGGACAGCTGTGTCTCAGGTTGGTCCTGCGTCTTCTCTACTCTAGAACTCCCTTGCTTCTCCTCCCTCCTCCTCCCTTTTCCTCCTTCCCTCCCTCCTTCCCTCCCTTCTTCCCTACCCCTGCTCAGTTCACTCTAGCTCCTGCCTGGCCTGGAGCCTGTGCCCCGGGAATAGGCGAATGGAGGTTGAGGGGGATGGAGAGACGCAGGGAGACGTGGGGCTCGGGAATTGGGCGTGGTGGGTAGAAGCCAAAGTTACTCTGAGATGACTCGGGGGTTTGGGGTAGAGCTCAGGACTGGAAGTCAGCAGGGCACAGGACACAGGGGAGCAATGGAGAGGACGGGAATTTGGGGCATGCTAGGCCCACAGCAGGATGGCCTCCCAGGGAAGACGTCCCAGGGCCCTCAAGGGAGGTCTCGCCCAACCACCAGCACAAGGAAGAGGGTACAAGGGGAGGAGATAAGGCCTTCTGAGGTGGAGCCTGACAAACACTGACATCGAACAGCCAGGAAGGAGACTCACCGAGGGAGGCCAAGATAGAGCCAAGGAAAACAAGGACAGCCAGGGGTGGTGCCCGCAGAGGGGAAGAGGCCGCGAAGGAGCCAGAGGTCAGGCCAGAGCTGCCCCGTCTGGACAGCAGAGCTGTGCACCTGCAGGGAGCCGGGAAGCAGCAGGGTGGCTGTGCTCCTTCTGCTCTCCTCTGCTAGGTTTGCTGGGGAGGAGGATGTGTCACCAGGGGACGTCCTGACTCAGGAGGTCGGTGTGGGTGCAGAGGGAGGAGCAGGAGAGAGGACCGCAGGACAGAGGAGGGCCTAACCCAAACACTGCCCGAGCCCAGACCCCTGGGACGTTGAGGCTGAGCCCGCTGCGCCCCGCGGAAGACAGCGAAGGCTCCAGCACGATGTGGCAGTGCACAGTGCATCCATGAGATGCTGCGGAGTCCAGCACGCGGCCTGGTGCTGGCGGGACCTTGAAGGAGACTGCGGCAAGGGAAAAGTGAGTGGTCAGGGGCAGCCGTTTAGAGAAGTGTGGGGCCCACTCTGTGCCTTGACCTGCATCTTCGCCGTGTGGCGGGGAGGTGGGGAAGGGCAGGGTGTTCCGGGTTAGGGGAAACAGAGGGCGCTGACCACTTGTGACCAAGGTTGCCCGATTCGAGGTGATGTGAGCTCAGGGACTGAGTCAGAACTGGCGAGTTAGCTGGAAGTGATGTGAATCAGTGTCTCACGCTGTCACTTTGGTTTGCTCCTCTGCGCACTGGCAGATGGAGCGGGCTGACTCTAGGATGCCTTATCTGGGGTATCAGCAGTGCCGGATTCGGGATGCCCGTGATGGGGTGTTTGTCGTGTGGCTTCCCAACGTGCAGGGCGTTTACCAGGGAGTACAGAGCAGACTGTAGCTGGGCGGTTCTGGCTCTTGATCAAGCTCATATATGGAGCAAATGAGTCGGTCACACTTTCTGCATACTGGGCGGCAGCTTCTCAAGAAAACAGGAAATCCAGTGCCACCGTGATGGGGACAGTGAAGCACCCCCCCCCCCCCCCCCGGTGCTCGGGGAGCTGCGGGGTCTTCAGAGCTGGAGCTGGGTGGATGAGAGAATGAGAGAAGTTGTCAAGAGAGGCAGAGCATAAAATTCGGGGTACCGTGGTGCAGGACGAGATGCAGGAGGCAAGGTCCCTGTCTAATATTCTGTGACTAGTTGGGCGCTGCAGATGGGCCATCTCTGCAGACCTGGCTGTGCTAATTATTGCTCCTGGGTCAACCCTGGGATGGGGTGAGTGTGAACCTTTACTGCTGAGAAGACAAACTCAGAGAGGCTTGGAGGACAGCATCCCGAGGACGCACAGGTGAGGCAGAGACAGTCGGAGCCGGGTTCCCTGAACTGCTTTGCGGGCAGTGCTCGCTGAGGCGGGCACAGAATCGGGAGAGGACCCCAGAGTGAGTTCTGGGCTCTCCTCACGACCCTGGCACGGGTGGGTGGGTGGGTGGGACAGGCAAAGTAGTTCTTTCACTGGACGTGTAGGAAGCTGCCGCTTTTGCTGGTTTCCTCTCCAAACAGCGACTGTGTCCTCAGGGCAGCCCGTGAGAGCTCAGTGCCTGCAAGGGGCACCACAAGGCTCCATGACGGCAGCCAGCCACTTCTCCCTGGATGGCCCTGTCGAGGTGGAAGAATTACTCCCTGGAGGAACCGTGAGGATGGTACTACTGTCTTTTCCCTAGATCACAAGAGAGAGGCCATGACTTGCTGCGTCTGATTCTCTGCTTTCTTCTGACACAAACCCATTGCTGCAAGGTAGCCGGCTACATTCGCTGCGACAGTGTCCAGAATAAATTGAAACCTTTGTCAAATGGTTTTAGCTTTAGGAGATTGTATGGAAATGCTTGGCCTCATGGGAGCTAAGGTCATAGGCAAGGGCTTGGTGTCACATGGCCCCTGGAGATGTGGCATCAAAGGGTTGATGTCTCCCTGGGACTCCGAATCAGGAGGAAGCCTGGGAATGTGGGCTACTCCTCTGGATCCGATCCCCGGCACCTGGGTGCTCCTTTGGTGGGGCTGGGGAGGAATCCCCCCAAATGTGAATGCAGGAGGCTGGACAGAGGGGAGCTGTCTTGGCATTCACAGCTCTTGGATGATGAAGTGGATTCACTGCTGGGTCACTTCCTGTGAACTGTTGGTTTCCCGCATGCTAGATGGGTAAAACACATGAGTTATATTTGGCTTTTGCCACCTACGAGGGCATTCTGTGAAGGGCTCTTAGCTTTTAGACAGCGCAGAGAGAAGTGAGCTTTGTACGAGCAGCTGGCGACTGAGCGTGGCGGATAGGTGCAGGGAGACTGTGCCAGGTGGCTGCCCGGTGTCACTGAAGCCCTTTTCGGCCTCCGCGCCACAGAGTTGTGATACTCGGTCAGTTCTTCATCTGCGAGGAGAGAGTTCGGGATGGAACGGAGCCCTCTGTGCTGTGGATCAAGTGCGGGCAGACAGTTCTTCCTGCATGGTGACGAGAGTGACTTCAAGCAGTCCTTAGAGGGTGCTCTGTCTGGTTAATAAATCTCCACGGCCCCTGAGAGCCTGCTCCCTGCCCTGCAGGGCCTGTCGAGAGCCGACCTTTCTTAAGCCAGTTGCATCTGGGAGGGGCTGGTGGTCCTGGGGATTGAATTTAGGGCCTCGTGCATGGCAGGCAAGCACTTGGCCACTGAGCAACCTCTGGACCCTTTTATTTTATTTTTGAGCCAGGCTGTCCCTAAAGGGGGCATGTAGGCCTAAAACTTGTGATCCTCCTGCCTCAGCCTCTCAACCAGCATATGTCAGCATACCTGGGCTAAGGAGAGGTTTGAGTCTGCTTTCCGTCTTCCTTCTCTCTCCCTGCCTTCCCCCGCCCCCCAGCAGTCTGCACACTGAGGCCGAGAAGGAGTTGCTTCTCCGGACCCCATGACCCAGGGAGTGCTCACTCGGCCTCAACGCAGAGGCAGTGGCTCAGACAAAACCGTGGCACACAATTCCAGGCCAGAGTGGGGAAAGAAAATCTCAGCTTCCTTGGCTCTTTTCTTTAATAAGTGGTGACTTAAGTGTCTCCAATCCTTTAAGGGTTTCAAAACATTCAATTTCTGTTTTCCAATGGGAGAACCCAGTTCACGGTGAATCGCATACTGGAGAGCACAGGGCTGAAGATGTTGGCTCCAGCGGGGGATCTGAGGGCTGCTGCCTTACAGCTTGGACAGCCGTCCACTGGCTCAGTTGACAGCTCAGTGGCTGTCTCAGGAAAGAGCTGGGCTGCTCCCCAGCGCGTTTCCTGCCTGTCTCTTGGGGTCCCGCCCTCCTCTCCATGCGGCTTAGGGTTAAAGAAGAGGCGTGAACACGGAAGAGCTTCCCTGCGGATGGAATAAATTGGTGCCCGACTCGGAGGAAATACAATCGGGAGAATTTTGTTTGTAAAACATCATGCTGTTGTGTTAAAAGTAGACTCTTTCAGTCTCTCTTTCGCGGTGGTAGAGATTCCCTATGGAATGTGTTCGTTGTCTCTCCACCCGTAGACCCATCACAGCCCACCCTGTGGCACCCAGCGGTCCTGGGCAGACAGTACTTTGTCCTCTGTGGGAGAGCGAGGCCGTGGGTGGTGCCCAGAAGACAGGCGCTGTCCCTGGCATCCAGCCGGCCGCGTCTGGGAAGTGCTGGGGAGACACCGAAGATATGCTTGCCCCGGCAGGGATGAGTGGGTAGGATTGTGCAGTGAGAAGGCTCTTCGGATTGGAATCAAGGTTTGAGCTTCATTGTGGGGAGGGTTAGAAAGGTGTTTTAACTAACTGGCACATAAAGATCATTGCTGCTCAGGGCGCTGCGTGAAGTTCCAATCCCTGCACACAACATGCAATGTTCAAATCATGGCGTCTGCTCATTGACTTTTTCCTGTGCTGAAAACATGCAGAGCCTTTTCTCTTAGTGTTTTTGAAGTGCACAGAGCATTATCATTATTTGAAACAGAGAAGCGACATGAAAGGTTTTGGCTCCTGAAAGATCATGGTGGTCTCCTGAGTTTTACCACTGAGATGAGCAGATGGCCAAACCCTCGAGGGTCCAAGTGGGCCAGGTCGGGGATTTTGTGAGCACCACCAGGGAGGGACACCATCTGCTCACACGCATGTGTCAGGTGCCAGTGAGGTGGCAGGGTCGTGTCTGCTGCTGCGAGCTGTGGGCCCTATTTTAATTCGACTACGCAACACCTTGGAAAGCCTGTAAATGGCATGAGTGCTCTTCTCTGGCAGAAGATAGCGCCCATCAGGTGAACACCGAGGAGCCAGGGGACATTTCCCCTCAAGAAAAGCCTGTGTTGGTGCATGCTTGCAATCCCAACACTCAGGAGGCTGAGGCAGGAGGATCGCCGTGAATTTGAGGCCAATCTGGGCTACATAGTGCGATCCTGTCTAAAAAACACCAAAACACCAACCAACCAAACAAGCAAATAAAAAAGGAAAACCTGACCACGTAGTTTTCAATGCGCTTTACAAAAGACTTTACTTTGTTTTCTGTTTTAAGATGGTACTCATAGGCTGTTTCCAAGATTTAGCTATTACAAACTGTGCCGCTGTAAAGATGGGTGTGCATATATCGCTGCAGTATGATGCTTTTAATTCTTTTGGGAAGATACCAAGAAGTGGAATAGCTAGGTCAAATAGAACTTCTAGTCCTAGTTCCCTGAGGAATCTCCACACTGATTTCCATAGCGATTGTACCAGTCTACATTCCCACCAACAGTGGAGAAGGGTTCCTTTCTCCCCAGAGCCCCTCCAGCATTTGTTATTGGCTTATTTGTTGATAATAGCCATTCTTTGTGGAGTGAGGTGGAATCTCAGGGTTGTTTTAATTTGCATCTCTCGAATGACCAGTGATGCTGAACATTTTTTCATATGTCTATCTGCTGTTTCTACTTCTTCATCTGAGAAGTGTCTATTCATTTCTGCTGCCCACTTTTGGATTGGGTCTTTAAATTTGGGGGGTCTGATTTTTTTTGAGTTCTTTATATATTTGAGATGTTAGTCCTTTGTCAGAGGAATAGCTGGCACAAATTTTTTCCCACTCTGTGGGTTGTCTCTTTGCTCTGTTGGTAGTTTCCTTTGCTGTGCCAAAGCTTTTTAGTAAGATCAGGTCCCAGTTGTTGATTCTTTGTGCTATTTCCCGGGCAACTGGGGATTTGTTCATAAAGTCTTTGCCTACACCTATGTCTTCAAGAATTCTACCTATTCTATCTTCCAATAGATTTAGTGTTTCTGTTTCAATATTTAAATCTCTGATTCACTTTGATATTAGCTTAGTGCATGGGGAAAGATATGGGTCTAGTTTTAACCTTTGGCATGTGGAGAGCCAGTTTTTCCAGCACCATTTATTAAAGAGGCCAAATGCCCATCATCCGAGGAATGGATAAAGAAAATGTGTTTTTTTTAATACAATGGAGTACTACTCTGCCATAAAAAATGATAAGCTTGATATATTTCTAGGTAAATGGATGCATCTTGAGACCATACTCTTAAGTGAAATAAATCGGACACACATGTTTAAATACCATCTTGTTTCTCTGGTGTGAAATGTACTAAAATGTATTATATTGGGAAAGGGAAGAAAGTGTCCAAATGGGAAGGGGAACAATGGGAGGGGGAAGAAAGGAACAGAGGAACAAGGGAAATAAGAAATAGAAGGAAAAATTGGAATCAAAGCTTTCATAAATAAGAAGGGGGGTGAAGGGAGGGGAATGGGAAAAAAGAAGCAGTAAGATATATCAGGTACAGGTACAAATCCCCTATGATGAATGTTATCACTATGTACATCTAAAATGTACCATTAAAATAAAATTTTAAAAAAATGAAAGCTCTAACTGAAACATCATAAATTCATTAAAAAAAGAAAAAAAAAAAAAGAAAAAAACAGTACTAATGGGCAGAAGGTTAAAAAAAAGAAGGCCGGACCTCCTACGTCACAGAGGAAGCCCGCTCCGTGCTGCGGTGGTTTCCGGAGGTCTTGGTGACTCTCTTGGAGGAGTCCGCTTCAGCGACAGGACAGTGGGTGAGCGCCTGTCTTACTGTCACCGCCCTTCCTGCTTGGTTTTCAGAGGTCGCTGACAGTTTCTCATCTGCCCCAGCAATGGGCCAGGGACGGAGCAGGCAGTAGGGACCCAAGAAGCTCAGGGCGCAGGCACAGCTGAGGGCATGTCTATACCGGCTTCTCCCCCATCGCCTTCCTTTCTCCTTTTCTTTTTCCTTTCTTGCAGTACTGGGGCCATCACACCCAGTTACAATCTCAGTCCTTCAGTCCTTTTTTTTTTTTTTTTTTTTTTTTTTTTGAGACAGGTTTCTGTCGCCGAGGCTGGGTTCAAAGTTGCAATTCTCCTGCCTCAGCCTCCCAGAGTGCTGGGATTACAGGCTTGCCCCACCATGTCCAGCTGAAACCGTGTCTACTTTTATCATGAAGCTAGATGGGCAGGTTTGCCAAAGACCCCTTCACAAACAGAGCTAATCGAAGATATCAAACATAGGACTAGGCACGAGGGTTATGTATGCCAGTTGTAGCCTCTGCACATTGTTTTATAAAATTATTTCCTTTTTTCCCAACCAGCTCCTTCATTCACAAGTCAATGCCTCAATTAGTAAGAAATTAGTCAGTTATTAAAACAGGGTAGGATTTTGACTGCCGATAACAGATCTCAAGTTAGGTTTCAGGAGCCACCAGATACAGTGTCCCCTGCTGGATGACTCAGCTCGGCAGACTGGCCTCTGCACCCTGGCGGGCCGTCAGGCCCCACTCCGTGCCCGCCTCCAAGCAGGGCGTGGGTCTCAGCCACTCTCTAGTTTCAGAGGGTAAAACCTGGCTGCTGTCTCTTCTGCTGAGCTTCCAGGGCACTCCGTACAGCCAGACCCAATTTCAAAAAGGTAGATTTAGCTGCTAGGTGTCGTTTTTATCAATCCGTGCTGCGGGGGTCGGTGCAGGCATAACTTCGGTAACACGAGGCTTAAAAATGTGGGACACTCACAGGCCACTGTGAGTTCCATGGTGTCATCCAGTAGTAGTCGAAGCTGTCAGAGAAGCCTCGAAAGATGTAATTGGTTTTATGAAACCACACACCAGGCTGCACAGTGCAGTATTTCCATGTGGAAAATCGCTGAATGTCAGATTTTGCTGTTTTCTCACAGCAAGCTGTCTGTTAAATTTTAGCATGCACTGGGCTGTACTTCCAGAGGCTCCCGCTGCCGGCCTGCTGCAATCAGGCCCTGCAGCCGGGCGGCCGGTGTCCTGAGCGACAGGCTGGGCCCCCCGGGGCGGCCCTCCCTTCCCGGGCTGGTCGGGGACCCTCTCTGTGGCCGTAGGGCCCCCTCCCTCTGCCTTGCTGCTCAGTTATTCCCAGGCGTTGGGCGTGGGGAAAGCGTTTGGTGGCAGGCCGGGCGGGCTCCTCTGTGCCCAGCACCCCGCCGAGGCACCCACCTCCCTGTGGCCCAGGCCCGGACTGCTGTCCCGCCTCCTGAGCCGGAAGAGCCCTCCAGGGCGCAGCCCGCCCTGGCCCATCCTCCCCGGACGCTGGTTCGGCTTGCACCGCGCTGGAGGCTGGAGGACGGCGCTGCCCAAGCCGGGCTGGCCAAAGCTGCCTCCCTCCCGCACTCCGGGGCAAGGCCGGAAACCCTTGTTTCTAGAGAAAAGGCCGGTGCTCGGTAAACCTGGGAGTGAATATTCCCTCGTGCAGAATGAGGTTCTCTATTGTGTGACCAGGTGGAGTTTTAATGGTGTTTAACTCACTGTAGGACTTACAGAGCTTGTCCTCCAGCTGGGCGGGAAGTTGTTAGCACAGTGGGAGGCCTGATAGGGAGTGAGGTCTCATAGTTTCCTTTAAAACTCCTGCACCCATTTTAATTTTTATTTATAATGATGGTTATATTAGTTATTTTTAAAGACCTAGTGGTTTGTAAGAGAGCAGATTTAATTCAGGACATTGACAAGTCACACCATTCACCCATAAGCCAAATGCAGAGTGCCGAATGTTTATCTAGGCTCTGGAGACCCAAAAGATCCAGTCAATGGCCAGGACCCCGCAGCACTGTCCCGTGTACGTCCGCGTCTGCAGATGATGGCTGAAGAAATCTTCCCTGGAACCAGGATATGATGCTCGCGGCAGAGATGACGACCAGAGCTCCCCCGAAGCAAAAGCAGCCGTCCTCGACAACAGAAAGGCCCCGAGCTCCCCCTTCAATAACAGCTGAGTCCCCTTCAGGAGAACCAGCCGCAGCAGATCTGCTCCTGGGAAACAGCCTGCCAACCAGCTTCTGCTCCCACTCTGCCTTATGTTGCATCAGCAACAACCCTCAGGTGGATCTCGTATGCCCAGCATCACACCAGCTCAGTCCAGCTGGGCATTCCTGCTCAAGCTGACCACAATAATAAGTCCGCCACAGAGTTTTACTTTTACGTTTAAAAAAAGAGTTAATGAAGTTTATATGAATCCTAATTCAATTAAAGGTAAACCACCAGTGGTGGCACATGCCTGTAATCCCAGCACTCAGGAGGCTGAAGCAGGAGGATCGCTGTAAGTCTGAAGCCAGACTGGGCTACATAGGGAGACCTTGTCTCAAAAGACCAAATAAACAATAAATTTAGGGGTAAAAAGCTGAAGTGGTTTTGGGAGGCAACTGCAGGTGGAGGAGAGACCCCTGGACAGTGAGCCCCAAGACTCCCCACCCAGGCAGGGGTCGCCCCAGGAGAGGCTGAGCAGGGCGGGCTGTGGTGTGCCTGGTGCCTGGAAGGAGGCGGTAAAGGCCTGGGCCGCTAACCTAGTTCATGTCCTGGCAGAGGGCAATGGAGACCACTGAACTAGCAGAGAGCTTGGAGGCCAGGACTCTGTAAAGAAGTCTTATTGCAGAGATGTGTTAGCTCTTTCCTTAGCACTGGACTGAAGGGAGAGTACCCTGGCCTCGAGCAGAGAGCAGACTGCGAGCAGGGAGGAAGGCAAGATGTCCATCGCTGCTAAGTAAGGCTGGCAGCCAAATCTGAAAAGGCGGGAGCAGATCATCCGCCTTTCTTGATCCCTGCCTGTTGAAATCAAAAGGGTTTATTTCAGAGTAGTAGCACAGTGGCATTTTTGTAAATTTAAGTAGCTTGCAAGTGTACATTTTGATAACATTTTTTGTTATACTTTTCTTACATAATATATTACAATTATAAAAAAGTCATCGGATTCAGAAACGCAATGTTTTTAACATTTCAAAATTCTCCCATCCCTTCCCCAAATGACCTTCTGTGCGCGGCCTCGCACACGCACATGTGTGCGCACATGGTTTCATTGTATGAGGCTGCCTGTCACAGGACCTGCTTTTTAGCTTGTCCCTGACTCTCCCAGCCTTTGGGATCATTCTCCCCGCCCCACCCGGCTGGCCGGTGAATGGCTGGAGGTCTCTGTCGTCTGAATGCATCACCCTCTAATTCTGCTCGAATCTGGGAAGAGATGGTGACGCTTGATGGTTAAGCGTCTTCCTAGCAGGATTTGTGCCCAAGAAGGTCCTGGGGGACTGGACGGAGAATGCAAGCGAGGCCAGAGAGCCCACGTGCTGCCAGCCCGTGTGGGAGCAGGGGAGACTGCGGGACAGGGAGCTAGCTGCAAGTAACAATAACGATCACAGAAGATCTTGTCAAATTAGTTCCAAATGCTCACTGCTGTGACTTCTTGGCCAAAAAGCTTATTGGTGCAGGGCACATTCGAAAGCAAGATCAGTCCTTGCAGATAAGAGTTGATTTATGAAGTGTGGAGTCTTCTTTTTTAATATAAATTCTTTGCTCTCGCCACCCGTTCATTTTGTTTCATCTTTTAGAAAATTTATCATTATCTCTTGGGAAATAACTCTGTAATGCGAGGGGCTGCTTGCTTGAAAAAATAGAGCAACAAAACTCAACGATTTGTGGGCTTTATGCTCATGTGTTCCGACCACGACTAAGACCTGCTGCTGACCAGCGGAGACTACTGCCCCTTTAAGGCAGGTCAGCAGGCTCCAGAGGGTCCCGACAGGCGGGTGGGGTGCAGAGTAAAACGGAAAAGGAAAGGGTTGTCATTTTATAGGTCTAGAAACTGTCATTATATATAAAATGTAATCTATTTTAATGCATTTTTAATTTCTAAAGCCTTTAATTCTTCTGGGCATTTTCTCAATTTTCAAATTTTTTATAAAATAGTCATGCTAAATAGTAGTTTCAAACTTTGGTTACATTTTCTATCCCATTATCTCTTTGCTTGAGAGAACTTTATATTTCAAAGTTTTTCAAAATCCTTAAAACACCGACTGTAGTGCCAGAGGTTTGTTGAATGAATAAGTGTGTATCCATAGCACGTTACATGCTGTTCATTGCCACAGTTACTCCCACATGAGCAGACACACTGTGACCCGCGTGCGCCTGGCTCCGAGTTACCATACACAAGCCTGAGCCCGCCTCACCCTGCGCGCCAGCCTTTCTCCCCGCTCTTTGTGAGGCACATTTGCTCTGCCTGTGAGGGCTGCTAGGGAATCCATCCAGAATAATGGATTCTGATTCCTGCTTTTTAAAACACTTTGTTGAAATGTGTGTGTTTTTGTGAAAATCTATGTGTTATTTCAGTGTTGTTTCTATCTGCAGACTACCTATTGTGAAAACTTGGTATTTACAGGAAGTATTACAAGTTCTTACATTTTTTTCAATAACTCAGTGGTGTCACTTTTCTATCTTTCTTTCTTGTCTTTTTTTTGTACTGAGGATCAAACCTAGGGTCTTTGCATTGAGCTACCTCCCCAGCTATTTTTTTATTTTTTATTTCGAGACAAGTTTTTGCTAAGTTGCTAATTTTTGCACATGCTGTGCTGGAACTTGCAATCTTCCTGCCTCAGCTTCCCAGAGTTCTAGAATTATAGGTATGCAACACCACCCTAATGACTTTTGTTTTATACTGGAGGAAATGGAGGCCGAGAAAGGGGTGCGATTCCCTGCAGCCACAGAGCTGGTGGTCAAGCCCAGATCTGACCTCAGAACACTGCTTGACAGAGGGTCCCCAGGGGGCGGCAGTTAGTGAGCTGTAAGACGGGCCTGGAGGGAGATGTGGGGTTCCGGGGGCGAGTGGGGCTCAATGGCTTGCTTCAGGGTTGTGTTTACGAGTGGGAACTCTGCCTGCCTGGGGTCCTGAGAGGGAGGAGCTGGGTGGGGCTGCATCTGAGGCTGGGGGCTGCGTGTTTGCAGCAGGAAGGTCGGGTTGCTTTGCCAAGAAGTGGGCTGGGTGTGGGCCAGCGCTCCAGATACCCCAAGCGTTTACATTTATTTTCAGAATAAAATGCTCAGTCCCGTCGCAGCCCCACTTGGAAGGTGCCGACTGCAGCCTTTGGCGGCATCTGCCTTTGTAGGCCTCTCGTGTCACTGTGGGAGTTTCTTACTTCTCTTGTGTCAGAGTCGCACGTGGAGTTGCCAGCCTCTCGGAAGGCCTTGTGCTGCCCGGGGCTGTTACAACGCCGAGCTGTCGGAGCAGGGGCAGGATTGAAAGGATTTGAAGGACACAGGGAAGTAACCGCTCTGAACAGACACCTCTCTGGCCACCAGAATACTGACCAAACTAGCTAGCGAATTGTGAAAATTTTATTTGCAAGACATTTCTTCGACTGAAACTTTCTCTTTTTCTCTTAACATTGTTTTTAGGATGCAGAATAGAAAACTGTGATTCTTGCTTTAGCAAAGACTTTTGTACCAAGTGCAAAGCTGGCTTTTATCTACATAGAGGCCGCTGCTTTGATGAATGTCCGGATGGCTTTGCGCCCTCGGACGAGACCATGGAATGTGTGGGTGAGTAGTGTCTGGTCAGCCCTCAGTCTGCCGGTTTAACACCTGTCTCTTGAAAATATGTGTGCTGGGTGCACTCAGTCTAAAAACAAGTGGTTTCTCTTGTTAATTACTGAAAATTAGTTCATTGCTTTTTGGATTTGTTAGGCATCAAGATGATGGGTAGTTTCATACAGCATCTTGGTTCAAAATTTGCTAGTTTACATTTGCTAAATTAACCCACCTAAGTACTGATAAAGTTTATCATCTGCGTGATATGAAATGTGCTCAAAAATAAGGTGAGTGGTTAAATTAAAAATGATTACACTAAACAGGGGCTGTGGATTTAGCTCAGTGATTAGAGTGCCTGCCTTGCAAGCACAAGGGCCTGAGTTTGATCCCCGGCACCACAATTGCTCTCAGAATCCCTCCCTCCTCTCAGACACTCTTCCCATCGTCTTACCACTTTCTGCAGCAGCTCTGGGGTCCTCTTCTGTGAGTGTCTTTAGTCTCCTGGTTGTTGCTGCCTCAGTGTCCTGAATCAATTCAAAATGTTGAGCTTTCGTGGTCATCTTGACTTTGAGGAACAGCCAGAAGACACACGATGCCAGATCCTGTGCATAAGGCGGACGAGCACTCATGCTTTCATTCAGCAGAAACTCCCATAAATGATCCATCAGTGCCGTGTGATCAAAAGATATGGTGAATGATCACATAAAAAATTTGTTATGGTACAGACTGCATTGCCATTAATCCCCTTCAAAATACTCTCTCTAAACTTTAAACAAATTTGTTCTGTCATTCTTGGCAATGTGTCCTTCACTATAATACACTTAACATTACTATTTTTCCTCAACTTTTATTTCTTTTTTAGTATGTGTATTGCATAATGATCACACTTCTAGTGGGGAGTTGGTGCATGTACACAACACATCTTAATTCTTTTTTCATCCCCTTTTCTTTCCCTCCCTTCCCCCACCCTCCATCTCTTGGTCCTCTTCCCATTTATAAAAGATTTATCTCCTTGTTTCCTATCATCTGTCTTTTATGTTATTCTTTATTTATATTTTGGATTTCTCCTATAAGAGAATCCATGTGATGTTTAAACTTGTGTGTCTGAATATATTTTTAATTTAAACATTCACCATATTTTTGATCATCCCTTGAACACTCATTTCTTATCTTAATAAATAATTGTTAGAGAAAAAAATTTTGCTTAGGCGATTAGGAGAAACAAAAATTTTCAAGGAACGCTATGTTAATTAGTCATTCTAGTGCTGATGGGTAGAATGAATGAAATATGAAGCTTCTTGCTTGGCCATTTGTGTGAAAAATGAATTAGCTGAAAGAAATTTTTGCACCAAATATACAGTCTGCCCAAAAAATGTATACACACTTCAGCAGTTGCCATATTGATAAATGTCTGGAAGGTACTTTGAGCACCTCTTATCATCGTAGAGACCAGAGGTAACTTGTCATAATCTCAGGATGTCTCGATATATGTAGTATTGAAATATTTACACAAGTTTTCCTTTTCCTGATATATATGTTTTTTGGCAGACTCTGCATTTTGTTGACGATTGACTATATGTTGCGTATAATTTTTACTGTTAAAATGTAAACTTACATTTGTAGAATACATAACTGAATATGCACATATTATTTGTGAATTAGACATATACATTTGTTATATTATTGTTTGTAAAATGATGTGGGATTTTTAAACCACAATTAAAAGGTTTAAGTCTGTCCGTGGGTATGTCTTGATGAATATCTGGAGCTGATTGTCTCTGTAATGAAGGTCCCCTCCGTAGCTGGCATGTTATAACTCTGATTTGATGCATAAGAGAGCTATGTGTTATCAGTTAGACTTTCCATCCCTTACAATGGAGAGGTTTAAATGAAAATGGACATTTTCTTTCCTACAGAAATACAGCTTAAACAACCTATAATTATATATTTGAAAGCTTGCAGAGGTGAATGCATTAAGTGTGAAGTTTTTGGAGACGTGTATACTTAGGTGTGAGTTAATACATCCATGCAGGCAACAGTATGAAAAGTAAAAAGCCCAGTGAAAGTGTGTGTTTAGGGTGTTGCATTTGCTGTTGACAGGCAAGACCCACACCTGGTACAAATGTCTCACATCATGCTTGTGAAATCTTCCCAGACACATCACAAACAGGGTCCCGTGTACTCCTGAGTAAAGATCTTGAGGAGCTTCAAAAAACACTCAGAGCTAGCTGAAGCCCTGTGATGTGCAGGGTTGAGGTTGCCCAGCAGCGTGAGGGGTCTTTTAGTGCTTAAATCGAGGAGGAGACTGAAACTCGCACATCTTCCTTTCTACTCCCTGCTCCGGGCAGTGGGGGGCAGGCACTGCCTCACACACTGTCCTCTCACCTGAAGGGATGTTTGTTTACCTTTTAAAATGGTGATGTAAGACACGAAGGTAGAGGAAGAGCACCTGTTGGAAGAACAGAAAATGCAAAACAAGCTTCCCTTCTTTTCCCCTTCTCAAATAATACCAACCCATCGGTGCATTTGGGGTGGGCATTTGGGGTGGTCCCTTCATGGGGGAAACGGGCCTTCTGCTCTCATTGTCTTGGGGACTAAGCATTGCAGAGTCCGCACAACCAGCCAGCAGCAGCCCTTCAGGAAAGTGAGGTAAGACAGTGGGAATAACAGCTTTTTAATCACACACGGGCCTTGACTCGTGTCCCCAGAAAGTGCTGCTCTGCACAGTAAGTGTGACTTCACTGCTGGGATCTGAGGAGCGGGAGGGAGACCCGCTTGTGAGCTGGGTGGTGCCGCAGCACCTGGAGAGGAAGTGGTCACCTGTGTTTGTGTGTTTAACGTTTATTAGATGGATGTGAAGTTGGCCACTGGAGCGAATGGGGAACATGTAGCAGAAACAATCGCACGTGTGGATTTAAATGGGGTCTAGAAACCAGAACACGGCAAATTGTTAAGAAGCCAGCGAAAGACACGATGCCCTGTCCAACCATCGCGGAGTCCAGGCGATGCAAGATGGCCACGCGGCACTGTCCAGGAGGTAGGTCTGCTTGTCACGCCCCTGCCTCGCGCCTCTGGCCCCTCCTTCCCAGGACAAGCTGCTGTCCATGGAGACACCCCATCGAACACTGGACAGGAGGTAAAACTCTGCTTATTTAGAAACAATGCTTCAATCGTCGAGAATATAAAGTGAACATTTCATTTGCTTTCATGATACCTTAAAATAACTCAGAATCCATTACAAATGCACTTTCTAAAATGAGAGTTCTAAAAGTATGTATGTTATTTTTTCTTTCTTACTAATGTACCATAAAAACGGGTTCTTGTGAAATCAGGCCTCTGCAGATGTTGCTTTCGAGAGAAGCGGCCAGCCAACTTTCAGCGGAGAAAAGTTTAGATTAGAAAGGTTTATGGATCTGTAAAACCATCTGTGTCGCTCCTAGTTGAAGATGACAACTTCAGATAAACTCGCCCAAACACTGGGAGAAATAAATGCTGTCCGAATGTTACCACAATTAGCTGTTTCGGTTTGTTTTGATAGTAATTTGTAGAAAACAGCTACTGTTGCGTGTGTGTTTATCCAGTTCTTTGTGGTAGTTGTGCCGATTCGTAGTTATTGTTCTGTAATAACAGGATTAGGCGCATTTAGGCATTAGGAGAAGGGTGCAGGGTGACGGGCGATTTGCAGCGTGGTCGACAGGCTTCCGAAAGCAGCATCGCTCAGGACTGCTCGCTCATTGCCTCCCTGGTGGATGACACACTGCTGTGGACAAACTTGGGATTTTCTAGTGCGTGAAACAGAAAAGCAAGAAGGGAAGTTGTGTTTGGAGAACTGCCCCTTAAAATAGTCCAAAGCCCCTTTCTGCCTGCCTTCTGTCCGTGCAGCTCGGCCCAGAAGAGACCAGGCGCCTGCCTGAAAGGGCTTCAGCCCTGTTGCTCAGCCTCGCAGAGAATGTGTTCTGCGGAGAGAGGGGGGCTGAGAGGCCTCCGGGTGGAGAGCGATCAGATCCAGGCCCAGAAGCTACTGTTCAGAAAGCAGCTTTTCCTCTTGGGTTAGTTTTGCTTTTCCTTACTGGGTTTCTGAGAAAAAGTGTTTTCACTAACAGGGATGACTTTGTTCACTTACAGTAGGTATTTTTTTCATTCAAAATATAAGAGAATGTTTTCTTGCAAAACTAATAAGCCACTTCTTGGATAGCTGAGAGCATTTAACCTGCAACCTTCTGCCTAAAAGCAACCCCTATGTATTCAGGTATTGGAAATACAGGCTTTCTTTGTCGTATATTGTTTCTATAGCAGCCCCTCCCCTTCCTGGCTCAGCCCTAGGGTCCCCCATTGTGGTTTATGTTAACAGCAAAAATTAACCTGGAAACATGCCTGTAACCAACATGCTTTTGTGTAACCAGAGCCAACACATTCCCCTCCCAGCCGTATCGCTTGAGACTTTTCTAGATATCAGCGAGGTTGCTAACCGGAATGCTTATTGCATTGTAATTTTTATGATACTAGCAGTGTGCTGGCTTAGTGGAGTGTATCTGACACTGTTGGCGGTTTACGTTATGCCCCCAAATTGCTTGTGAGTGACTTGCTAGTGATTCTCTTTGACAAGGGAACCAGCATCGAGCGCTGGTTTGTGTTTAGGCTTTCTTAAATTTTGTGTATTAGGAGAAGCCAGCTGTTGCTCTAATCCTTGTATCTATGTTTTCAATTTAATAAAATGAATTTTTGTATGACCTTCAAACTAGGCAGGTTTTAAAAGTATACTGGAATTTTGTTGTTGTTTTATTAAGAGGGTACTGAAATTAGTTACTAATAGAAATGGCAAATTACTCTGTGATAAAATAACTTCTATTCACAAATGGCGGAAATAAAACCTAGGAAATCAGTTCTGGAATTTGAGCAGCAGTGGAGAAATTAGCATAACTTCCAGGGAGTGGCCCACCTTGCCTCAGGTGGGGAGCGAATGGCCGCCTTCTCCCTTGTGTCATGGTGATTAATGGAAGAATGGGGAAGAAAACCACTTTATCCCTTTTTACATCTTGATTTGATTTCAGTGATCTGCTTTGACAAACCATGCAAAAATGTAAGTCGTAATCAGGTTGGGAATACAGGCATTTTTCAGATCTTTTCAACATATGTATGGATTTTTCTCCTGTTGCAGCCGATCTTAACCTGATTGCGCTGCGTGCAGCCTTAACCTCCTTCACACTCCAGCCTCAGCGCATTACAGTCAGCTGCTTTCGATTACTGAGTGGCTAAGCCAGAGGCCAGCGCGGAACAAAGTCACTAAGTGTGTGAGGATGCTGCACGGAGACTGCTCAGTATGAGGAAACGATGGCTTTATGGGTAAAAACCCCAGAAAAACCGAAGAACCAGATCAGTGGTCTACTCTTACCTCCCTTAACTATCGTATGCTTATTTACTTCAAAAAAACCCAAAAAACAAAAACCGAAAAACAGAATATCAGGGAATTTCTGAAGTAGTGGATCGATTTATACATGAAGTGTTATGTTTACTCCCAAACTTTTCTTTGGGCTCACTTATCTTTTCCTGCAGGTCTGATGAAACCTGTGTGGCTTTTTGGGCTTTTCCAGCTCAGTCCTCAGAGGCCTGGTCTGGGGTCTGGTCCTGCACTCTGTCAGCCCATTACTCCTGCGACCCCAAGCCCGTCCCTTAACCTCTCGCGGTCTCTGTTTCCTCATGTGTCAATTGAGGTTATTGGCCTGATGATCTCTGAGGTCCAGTCTAGTGGGAAAGTCTGGTAATGCCGGGTGATTGCCACAGACGCCAGCACTCTGCAGCATCCTGCGAGGCAGGGGAAGGGGCTGGACGCCGCGGGGCTGAGTCTGGGCTGAGCTGCCCGCAGCTGCTGCTTCAGAAGGGCGCCGTGCAGCCAGGCTTTCAAAAGTGCGCGTGACCTGGGGTTTAGGTACTACAGTGAGCTTGGAAAAGAGAGTGGATGACTTAAAAGCAAAGGCTGTACTTGGCGGATCTCACTGTCTTGCGCTTCCTCTGCCCAAGTGCACTGATCACCCTGTTGGGACCAATTTATTCCAGTCATGTAGAAGCCAGAGCTCCACTGGAAGGGATCTCAGGTCTGGACCACGTGGCGCATTAGGCAACATCTTTATAGAAAGGGAAAAATGTGCTATTATCATATATCTAAATGACAAATGCAAAAACAAAATCCTGGTTGCTGGCAGTGGGGCATCCTGGGTGGCAGAGCCCAGCGGGCTGTGGTCTTGCTGCCCGGGAAGCCAGGCTGTTCTGCCCCTTCCTGGTTCCTCAGGACAAGATCAGAGATAATGCCCTTGTTGTTCCCGGGCGAAGTACCCGACTCTGAGCTGCTTCCCTCTACCCAGAAGCCGCCTGCACTTTCCCACACGACCCTCTGCCACTCCTGCTTCCTCTGGCGTTGTCCAGCTTGGAGGAGCTGGCGGGATGCATCCTGAAGCAGGTCATTTCCTCGGCACACCAGCTTCGCTGCCAGCCAGCCACCCTGTTAAGACCCCTCCACCTTTAACCCTGCGTCGCTGCTTCTCAGACAGGGTGGGGGGGACGATGTGGCTTCCTGGCTGTTCTCTGCACCCTTGTCCTTCTGAGTCAGCCCCCTGAGTGCGCAGCCTCTACACACCTCACCACTCTGTGCCCGGGATGCTGTCTTTACGCATTTCAGCAGACTCTGACGCGAGCCCGCCAGCTTTCTGCCTCTTTGTGTGTGGCTGCTGCAACTCACCAGGATTCAGTTGTTAGGAACAGTGTAGTGCAATCGTTTAAGCACAGGTCCATGATATTTGGCATTGTGAAAATATTTAAATATGAAATCTACTCTCTACTATTTCAATTGGAAAAAACTCATTCCTCTTATGAAACATAAACTGATCATTATCTCCTGTTGTTTTTCCTCCAAAAGTGGTTCTTAACTAGGTAGAAAACAAAAGAAAATGCTATTTAACAACTTAGAACCTCAATCTCTGCTAACATCTGCTTTCTGAAAGGCAACAGTAGTAAGATCTGTCAGGTCTGTGTGTGCTGTGTATGAGCTGACAGCACACGTGGACCAGGTATGGATAAGAGAACTAAAGATGGAGGTAGATTGGGATGGATTAGACTGAGAGCAGGAAATAGGCACATTTTCAGTAGGATAGGGTCAAGAAAATATGCTTTGGACATATGTTCTTTATTTCTCTACATTTTGTTTACATTTGAGTTGCCATTTATGTGGTCTGCTTTATACATGCCAGCCTCAAGAGTCATTTGGAAGAGAGGACACGAGCAAACCTCCTTTGAGACATTCAGACTCTGTCAGCAATGTCAGTGTGGTGATTTTGACATGCAGGAGCAGCTAAAGTGGGGTTCTTGTTGCCCTTCCGAATGCAGTACCAAATGCTTTATTGTATTTGTGTGAGAAATCAATTTTTAATTAAGCAATATACTATTTTCCAGGAACTCTGTATACAGAGCAGCTAATTGTGATGTTTGTTTTGTTTTTAGAGATTATAAACTGGGATGTTAGTGTATGGTTACTCCATAAATTGATTTTAAAAGGATCCACTGGCCCGCAAATGTCTCTCAGTAGAGTCTGCTGTTCGGCTTGGGGCTGAATGGTGTCTTGGGAAGGGTCCTTCCCTGCTCCCATTCCACTGATGCCCTGCTTTTTGACTTTTATTTGTTCCTGGAAAATGGGCAGAGGGTAACCACTGGTGCTTGGTGGTGGTTACAGTAGTGTTTTTCGGTTGTTTGCTGTTTTAGGCAGCAGTTTCTCTTGGGTTTACTGATTCCCCATGGCGGAGAGGCAGGCCGAGGAAATGAGGAGCCAGGAAGTGGCTCGGGAGCAGGCTCAGCCCCGGGTGTCGGGACGCTCCGCTGCCCGCCCGCCGCGGGAACTCTCCAAGCCTAGAGGCCGAGGGAGTGGACTGGGGACGGTTTCTTTCCTGTTTCTCTTGGAGCTGTCTTTGTGCCAGCCTTGCTGGCCAGAGTGCCCGGAGGGGTGCGAGGAGCCGCACCTTCGCCCTGCTCTCTAAGCGCCCCATCTGGATGCTCCATCAGCTCCATTTAATTACAGCTGGGCCGGCATGTCCTGCTCTCTTTTCAGGGAACTTGTAAAAAGAATTTCTCAACTGGATGCTGCCACCGAAGGCCTGAAGTCCTATGGGTGAAGAGGCAAAGAGAGGAAAATTCCAAAGGGGCCTTTCTTTTATAAATTTCTCAGCAGTAAGCTACCCTGATGTTAATGTAAGACATATAAAGCAACTTTTACAACACTGCAAAATAAAATCAGCTTTAATAGGACACACATGGTATCTTTTTTTTTTTTTTTTTTTTTTTTTTTTTGGTGCTGGGGATCGAACTCGGGTCCTTGTGCTTGCAAGGCAAGCACTTTAACCGCTGAGCTAAATCCCCAGCCCAATAGGACACACATGGCATCTTTAGTGGACTCCCTCTCCCCCATCACGGGAGACCTCTTTTCTGCCTTCCCATGATAATAAAGGGGTAAGTAGAAATCCCTGACGGTTTGTTGGAACAGCTTCTCCTCCACATGGGCCACCTCTCCCGGGTCTCTAGATGGCACCCCGACATGAGCTGCAGTTTCCTTGTGTGGATCTCTGCAAGGCATTTCCGGAAGCAGAAGTATTGCGGGGCTGTGCTGGGGTTTCCCTCCAGAACCGGGAGACGGAAAGTGTTCAGTAGGGCTGGTGAAGATCTTGCTGAACCCAGCATGGTCTTCATACGGTGGTGGCTGAGATGGTAGACTCGTCCTGTGTAACAGAATGGGGAACCATTTTTACCACTAAGGGGTAACTGAAAATGTTGTACAACCAGCCTGTTTATGGTTCTTGGACCTAATAATTTGTGTTGATATTGTTTTCTCCTATTTGAGGACTTTGGAAAGTAGAAGTGAAGTGTTTGAACTTGTTTAGTCGAGAGATGTTCTTAATTGATGCTCTGTCCTCATATCCTGCCTATTATGCAAAGGATTTAGTGATAATGTAAAAAGATCTAACACGGTACACTGAAACTAAAAAATGCACGAGATCAGAAGCAGAAAATGTTAAACAAGAATTCAGGATTGATTAAAAAAATAGGCCAAACGAATCTATACTGGTTGAAATAACCGAGCTAAAATTTTGACTTTGGTTTTAGTACCAGACAAACGTTGTTCTTTCTATCTTAGTTTAAAATAAATGATTAATTATAAAGTACAAAATTGATTTAACAAATAACTTTTGGAGGAAAAATTATGTATGTATATAAATATATATATATATAATAGACGTGTATACAAATAGGTGCACACACATATTTCTTCCAATTTCAGACGCATTAAAGTATGTGCATGTGTGTGGCAGAAGTAGGGCTTGCATTATAGGATTGGAGAAATTAATGATGGTTTTTATAGCAAAGAGTTCCACAGCAGGACACATACTAGGCAGGTGACAGGCACACCCAGGGCATGGGCATGATGGTGGACAATGTCTGCAGCAATGTCCATGTCACATCTGTGTCTCAGACAGCTGGGTGCTCCCCTACCAGGGAAGACCAGGAGGGGGTGTCCTGAGCGTCTCTCAGGAGAGGTGGGAGTGGCTGCAATCAGGACTTAGTGAGGCTCCTTACATTTCACTGGAATCTCCAGGGGGCTTTTTAGTGATATGTACTGTGCCTGGAGCTTTGTGGTTATCTAGAGAATCTAGAAAATGTACAGAGCTGCTCCCTTGGTGGGCAGCTCCCCTCTGAACTCTTCAATAAGTGAGACAGTAAGATGCTCTTGAACAAGATTAGGAGTCATGGATTTAGACACAGAGTTATCTGGGATGATTGTCTCAAGTTCTGCACTCATATTTTAAATAAACTTTTGTGATTTCTGTGCTCTGAGGCTGGCCTTGGGTCATCCTAACTATAAGATCGAAGTTATCTGTTATGAGAGAGCCATGGGGGTTTTGAATACCTTCCTACTGAGTTGAAGTGACTTCATTAAAATATACTATAAGGTTCCTTCTCATTGCTCTTTTGAACCTAGGTAAACTATTGTCAGGGCTGGGATTCTGAGCAGCCCTTGATTTTTCTATTGCCATTCCTGTATAGTCACTGAATCAATTCTTTAAACGTCCTTTACTTGCTGTGCTGTAAAGAAATGAAGAAAATTGGGAGGAGGGAGTAATACAGACGAAGGAATTTCTAGCCTAGGCAAGAAAGAAATGCACATTACAAGATAATGAAAGAGGTAGAAAGAAGCAAAATTGAATTTCTAAATGTCAAGTGAGGCTCTGGTATTGTGAGAAAAAGGGTGTCATTTTTAGCTATGATGGCCAGGGAATATTTCCTGAAGAGAAAAACTTTAGTTCTATTAGAAGGGAAGAGTGGAAACTATGTGTGAGACAGAACGGTCAGGTGTAGATGCTAAAGTGTACCTTCTGCCTCTGGGGGGTGACAGGGGAGCCCCAAGGCTGCAAGTGTGAGGGGACGTAGGCCTGAGGCTCACGCAGGCAGGAGGAAGCTGAGCAGACAGGTGGGGAGGATGCCATGGGCTCTGCCTCTCTGTGGAGTCTTGCAGAAAGTGGAGAGGAGTGACGGGAGCTGCGCTGGTAAGGTGGGCAAGAGGCCGTGCTCCCTGCCTGCAGTGGGCCCCGTGCTGCACACAAGCTGGTTTAATGGGAGAATCACCAGAGGAGACTCGTGGGTTCTGATGTTTATGCATTTCTCTGTTGTGTTTGCTTTTCCGTGGAGTGTAGGATTTTGTCTTGACCCACAGTCTGTGACTCTGACTTGCTCTCCCCCCATCCCCTGCCAATTCTCTAAGCCTGGCCATGCCCTAATTTGTATTTCTACAATTTTTTCCTTTTTCCTTTTTTAAAAATCTAGGCGCACTTTGCTTTCACCCTAAGTGAGCTATTTTATTGTAAGGCTGCTTCCGTTTCCCATTGGCTGAGACCCCGAGGCGTGTTGTCGCCTATTTTCGAGTTGCCTTGTGAACCTTCTCATGGGCTCAGCTTACAGCCAGGTAGAGTACTCTGGAAATTTACAGCACACAAATTAAACACCGTTCAAGTCAAAGCTGGGTGCTCCTCCAGGGCCCCGTTTTAATTGTGATTTTACCCGGCACGTCAGTGACCAGCCGCCGGCTGGGTCGTGGAGTCGGAAGGATTCTGAGGTGAGTTCTGGGCACAGGAGGAACCGTGTCGCCATCAGTTCCTGGGGTCTGTGGCGCTGGGTACGAGGTGCTGCGTCGTGGGTCCACCCGCCCTCGCTCTGACCCTTGAACCTGTCGTGCTCAGGACTCTCCCTGCCCCCGTCCAGCACGCATGTGGATGTCTCCGACAACAACACTTCTGCTTGTGCATGCGGTGATGGCAGGTGTTTGTGGAACAGACACAATGATTCATAAAAGGAGCAGAGTGTTTTATCTGTGTCAGCCAGCTCTGGGCTCCTATGAGTGACCTCAAGTTCTTTAACTTCCTGAAATGGAGTCACGGTGGAACGGAGGGCAGTGCGAGGCAAGGTCAGTGTGAGCTGCGCAGAGCACGATGTGGATGGGCGCGTCCTCATCGTCCTGTCGCAGGCGAGGCCAGGTCTGCTCTTCCAGTGCTTCCTTCCTGCCCATCGCTGGCCTCTTGCTGACCGCTGCCCCATGACCTGGGTCTTCTTCAGCTCCGTGCCCCTTCCCACAGGGTGGCTTCTCTGTGCTCGCATCTGCAGGCTCGCCCAGGGCCCATGCTGAACATCACTTGCTGTCTTTCCAAACTCACCTCCGTGGGGCTGGCCAGGCACTCTGAAGGCCACACAGCTTTCTGTCACCCAGGCTCTCCATTGCCTTGTCTTGCAGTCTCTTCCTTACACTCAGGTGAATCAGGATCAAACCTTTCTGCTCAGGCAATATGTGCAGACTTGCTCGGTTCCCTTAATGTCTCTCAGCCTCAGCATTGGCATCTATATTATGGGGCCAATAACCCATGCCCATCTCAGGGTTGTTGTGAGAACTGAGTAACGTCTTTCCTACCTGGCCTAGTGGAGTGGGCAGAAGAATGTGGGGGTTTATTGTCTATAATTGTCTGCCCAGTCCTGTTTCTTAGCTCTCCATTCGTCTTCATTCCTGTTGTCTCTAGGACCATAGGAAGCCTCCTTAGGCCCCTTAGCTAGGTTATTGATACAATGTTTGTCAGGCAGAGGGGGCAAAGGCTAATTTGTAGTCTGGCTAATGCATTTGCATATATAAAGCTGAATTCCTTTCACTTTGCTTGCAGCGTAATATGGGTGATGAAATTGAAGCAACTGGCTCTCAGAGCGGTGAGGACAGCACCACACCCCGATTAGCCTCCTGACTTGGAGAGGGTGGAGCTGCAGTGGACATACAGGGCAGGTGGTAGAGGAAGTGAGACTCCAGATCTGGAGTCAGGGAGGGCTGAGGGAGTACAGGGGGTAGAGGGTGAAGAGACATGGTGGAGCGAAGTAGGAAAAACGGGCATTATGGAAATATGGAGCAACCGTGTGCATGGCTCGGGGAGCAAAATGGCACATATTAGGGCAAAAGTAATAGAAATAAGGAGAAGGAATGAACTCAAAGGTCAGTTCAAACTTTGCAAGTGGTCATTGCCCAACTGAATCTCAGGGACTGACCACTACCTGAGGGATTCGAAGGTCCACTGAGCAAGGGTCTTGGGGAGCGGGAGGCTGCCCGTTTACGGTAATGCCTGTGTCTGTGGATATTCAATATGAAGTTAATCTGGGTGTGATGTGGGAAATCTAGTTTATAACAAGTAAGCCAGCCATCCAAGTCATGGGAACACAAGGAACCTGAAGTTAGGAACAGAGGAGCAAAGTACAACAAGTTCAGTCATGTGATTACCTCTCGGCAATTTCTAAAGGCATCTTTGCTTTGGAAATTCAATTCCTTGAGTCCATCATCTGCAATTAAATATGGAGGAGAGAGTGGAACTCACAGAAGGAACAGTGTTCGGGATGTTCAAACTAGATTCTATGCAGAACTCACTGGTGTGGGTAGGGAGAGACCCACCTGGTCTTTCTCCAGGTTGTCCAGGGCTGCCTTCTTCCTTCCTCTCTTACATTTTGGGGCTTCTGCACGCGTGAATTTTCTTTTGGGGACAAAGAACACGTTTTCTTGTGAAGCAGCGCTTGAAGATGTACTCACTGGTATGGCTGCCTCTGTGTGCTGGGAAGCACGGTGCCCTCTTCAGCATTGCCCACATCTGTTGAAGGACGTCCTCGCCTGAGCCGAGATCTGTCCTGCATGCTCACGCTTTACATGCGGAGAGCGGCACTCTCCGCAAGTAGTTTCAAATTGCCTCTGCCTCCCGCGTGGAGTGTCTGCTGCATCGTGGAGAGCCTTCATTCGGTGTGGCTGTCTACTCTCTGCGTGTGACTGACTTATAAAGTGGTCAAATGCGAATGTGCTTTCTGTTAGGAGCTGCTTGGCCTGCTCCGGGGGCTGTGTGGAGCATGGCACTCTCCCTGTTGCCAGTGTGCTTCTGCTTTATCAGAAACAGAAGACCCGAGTCCTGAGGGAACCACGTGGGACGCCGTGCGCCAGGTGGACCCCATGTGAGCAGATCCAGTCACAGAGCTGGAACATCAGTAGCAGCCTAATTTGAACCATTCCCTTTATGATAGCTGACGTTTATTAAGAACTTGCTTAAAGGAGTTCAAACAAGGGTGGTGACCTCTTAAGCCCTGACATTAGAAAAAGTTTTTTGAACTATACAGCACTCCAAATGCTGATATTTTATGCAACTGTCAGTACTTAAAAATGAATTGTTCCACGATCAGTATGATGCCAAGAATGTGTAAAGATACTGAAAATGAGAAGTACGTGGTCGTTCGTTCTCCCTTTACATGAGCGTCTGCTGGATGTGTGTGTAAAGAGCAAGGATTGGTGGTCTCAGTGCAGCGTTGAGGGAAATGTTCAGTGTTGCACGCGGCATTTGGTTTGACAGTTGTCACATTGTTTTCATTGTCTCTTCACTTTTGTTTATTTCCCTGCTTCTTGAGCAGCTTGATGAAATCTCTTCAGCTAACTGGGACTGAATTTTGATGAGTGCCAAGTTGCTTTGATGAAATCTGGTGTAATTATCTTAAACCCGATTTTATTTGGCTTACTGCTGGCATTTTCCATATTGAGAAAATTAGTGCATTTGTCTGCTACTGGGGGTGGAAGTCCTGTAAGAAACAAAGATACCTCGAATTTTAAAAAGCCACAATTTAAGTTCATTTAATACCTTTGCTTTAAAACTAGCTTGTCCACGAGTTCAAACTTTTTGTTTCACATCTGTTCCTTTTAACTGTACAAAATCAGAATGAACTAAACTACCCTCAGCCCCAACCCTGCTCTCAAAGCAAATGTATATAGTCCCTGTGGACCAAAAAACTTTGGTGCCTGGTTACCTGGATTTGCCTAAGAGGGACAAAAATGTTGTATTATTTTGAATGAAAAATATTTTTTCATTTTATCACCAGGAAAAAATTGAGTTGAAAACTTCACTCCCTTCAGGCTACAAAGCCAGTACTATAAGAAAGTCAAATTATCCAAACTTAGATCTTAGTCTCTGATACCTGTGGTTAGAGGAAAATAAGCTTACAGAAACTCTGTCTAATTGTGATGACTGTTGCGTCTCTTAGGAGACATTCTGATGCCAGCGTGGCCATGTTTGCAGGTTCCTGGGAGGAGACGGGCTCTCTGGACACTTAGAGATTATGCTCTCTTTGTCTTAGTTTTCCAATTATGTTGAGTCCCTGAAGTTAATTCTGAGTTTTAACTCCCAGCCTAGCACATGACATTCCCAGTCCGAAGCTCTCACAGATGGCGGTAATTTAATCCCGTGCAGATGGATTATTGGTGTCAGATAATTGAAGGCAGCTCGATGGCCCTGGGAAAGAGCTGTCTATGTCATGTTTCTGCAGAATGTGCGCCTGTACGTTACCCAGTTCAAATGTCTTTCCCTTTGCCTGGTTCCCTTGGTGGGTTTTCAGTGGCTGTAACCTGATTTATTAATCACTAGCTATAAAGAATTTGTGCATTACTTTTACTGCATTGTTCAGTCAAGGGTTACTGTAAGTGACATGCTTACCAGTTCTGCTGTGAAACCAAGCAGGAGTCTGTGTGTGAATGGAAGAAATCAGCAAAATGCCGGGTCCCCCGCCAGTTAGATCCACTCAAGTCTGAAGGTGCCCATACCCACAGAAATGAACATTCGTCAGAATGGTCCCTCATAGTGATTTTATATTTTAAGTAATCTGTGGCGGTTTTTATTTACATTCAGTTGAATGTCCAGTCAAGGATATCTTAAATTTTACAGATAAGGCCCCAAAACACAAAATAAAAAGTAGTCCCCATTTATTGTGTATAGTATACATAATTACCTTTGTATGAATGACTGCAGAATTTACTCGTTGTAATGATTTTCTCTGCACCCACTTATTAGGCTGTTGTAATTAGCATACTCTAGACCGAGGATCTGACCAGGCTATGGGAATACCTAGGCACCTAGACGTCTGTGTGGCTTGATTTAAGGTGAAGATACCCCAGGAGCTGATTTCCAGGTGAAGAGATTCGGAGTGGCTTTGGCATGACGCATTTTTCTGAGCTTCACTTTTGAATTCTGACTGTGAACTGTATCACGGCCCCAGACAAATGTCAAATACTTATTCTAAAGTTGAAATAATTGCTGTTTTTTTTTTTTAGGATAAGGGTCCCTGGATCCACAACCTTGAGAGAAATGAGTAAAATATGCATTTTCTGGGTAAGAGACATGGTTTTTCAATGTAATAAGTATTTTAAACCCTAAGCTAAGCGGATGAAGTGATTCTGGATTTGAGGAGGTATCTAAAATAAGAGAATAGTCAAATGCCAGCAGCTGAGAACACAGACCCCTAGAAAAATCCAGCTGCCCAGAGTCGGAGCGGCCGCACAGGAGAGGGATTGTGCCCTCCCAGAAAGACCGGAGACCGTAACAGAGTGGGCTGGATCAGCATTTTCATCAAAGGGTACAGCGCTTTGACTCTGCAGCACTCGGCTGTCTGTTACGAGTTTTCGTCTTAAAGCTTTTCTTAGGAAGGGAAGGTTCTGTCATAGCTGAGGTAGAGGGGCTCCTCGGAGTCCCAAGTCCAACTTGTTTGCCTTCTTGGCTCTCCAGGGCTGCCGGCTGATGTCAGGAAGAGCTGTGGGGGCAGATGCGGAGCGACCCTGGGCCGAGGAGCTCTGAGCCGAGCCCTCCCCAGGAGCAAAGACTTTCTTGCGAGAAACAGACCATCTGACTTTTTAATTAGAAAACCGCTCAAGTCCGCACCATGTTATCTTCTCTTGGGATCCCTAAACCAGAATCTAGGGTAGCTTTACTGGTGTTTTCTTTTTTAAAACATTCAATAAAAATGTAGAACTGCAGCCAGGGGAGGGCTGAAGGGCGAGGGGTATGTCTCCAGGGATTGATAACGGGATTAGAGCTTTGTTGGAATAATTTGCATTTCTGTTGGAAAACATCCTTCACTTGGCCGGAGTCATGGAACCTGGTGTTTTACTTTTCAATCTCCTGTGAGGCAAAATCCAGCACTTTGTCTGCTAAGCAAACACGAGCACATGTGTGACCCGCGCAAGCTGCCCTCAGCACAGGAAGCAGGAGGCTGGCACGAGGGGCTCGCCCGAGACAGTCGGCGCACTCTGCTGAGCTGTGGAGGTGACGTCGAGGATGATGTCGCAGTAGCCGACGCTAAGGTGCCAGGGTAGCTCCCCAGGACCTGAGGAAGCTGTGTGAACTGAAGGGCATCTTGTGGAATACGTTGGTCTTAGGGACTTCCTCAGATTGACCTCTGGTTCGAGCATGCTGTTAGGCAATTACAAGACACACTGGGGCATCTTATCTGTGAAACAGCCCCAGAAAATCAAATGTTTCCCTTCTTCCCAGGCTAGTAACACACACTACATTTTGAGATTCTCGGTGATGTTTTCTAGCATGGCCACGGCACCGTGTTAGGATGGGGTGGACCGGCAGCAGGCCCGAGCCCGAGGCCCGGGAGGTTTGCACTTCAGTGCCAGGACTTCCCGCCTCCACTCGCGACGACACTTTCCTCTGGAAGACGGCAGAATCCAGGTGGCGCCGACACGAGCTTCTGCTAAAGGGATGCGGCCAGGTGCTCACGGGTGACTGATGTGGCCCTCTGCCTCGTGCTCCTGTGTGAGGGGAAGGTGACATTTACAAAGAAGCCTGCAATACATCTTGGAAATGTTTCCACTTTCCATATTCCAGCCCTTGTTTTTACAGATATTCTGCATTTTGAGTTACTGGGCAGCAAAACGGAGACCCTAAAGCACGAGGAGGACAATGTCCGTGCTAGTGTCATGAAAACCTCTCTTCTCTGCCGCCGTCCTGAAGTCCCTCCCTTGCACGCTTGGTCCAGTAACTTCTTGGTTCTCCTTCTCCCGTTTTCCCTGCCGAACGGCCTGACGGATCCATCCCACTGCCAGGGCCGTCGCATACTCAGTTTTGGAAGCAGACACTTAATGGTTGTTTAAAAGCCTGAATACCCACATGGGGAAAGTGTGGGAGGTTTCGAGTTTCTGAAACTCTTGCAGAAAATGAAGTGATAACAGTTCCTGCCGGTGGCCGTATGACTCAATAATAACTGGAAGGGAAGAATGTTTGTTTAGACTTGGCCAGCGCTAATCATGAGCAACAGTTACAGCGTGTTTTTGCACACAGACATGGCTCTCCTCTCTGTGGTTCTTTCCCTCATCCTCTGCAGTCACCTTCGGCTTCTTTGATAGCTAGCTCTGCTCTTGGAGAGATTTTCCAAGTGTATTTTGCACTGATTCAAGGCTTCATTTGGATTCCTACTAGTCATTAAAATGCAAGAGCAGAAGCCCAAACTCCTGCAGCTGTGGGTGGTGTCAGGCTGTGCTGCGGACCGGGGCAGGGTTGGCAGGCCGCTTGGGTTGGGGTCTAGGAGGCTGGTGGTTCACCCACATGCTTTCCTGGCGAAGACCGCAGAAGCCCTTTTGGTGCTGACCTGGGCACACAGGAGCCTCTGTCGTGATGAATTCCCTGCCTGCTGTGATCTGGGTCTGTTGCTTGTCTCCTTGGAGGGTAGATGCTTCGGGGAGGGGCTCCTTCCACCAACTTGGGTTCTGTGTTTGGTTTACGTTCCATGTTTCTGTGGCCACCGCGAGGTGAGCCGCCCGATGTGTAAGGAGGTAGCCGATGGGCTGGGGATTTACAGTGTGTTGCATTGTATTTATTTATTTCCTCTAAGTGAGCGGGGTCGTATGGCTTAATAAATGATCTTTTGTGCCTGTAGTGAATAGTTTAAGAGAATGTTTTAAGCAGGGTGTCTGGAGCATTTGCCTGGGCTAAGGGTGGGTAGTGAGAAACCATCAGAAGCTGAAATTACTTGAGCATTTCTGGGTTAATTTTAAATTCTGAATATTTTTAAGCTCTGAATTCACCAATATTTTTAAGGCTTCCCTGTGAATAGAGGGAAAATATTTGATTTTATACACGTCCTAAGAAATGTAGCAAAACAAAAATTTTTAGTTTTAGTTTCAGTCTTTAAATTTTTAGTTGTGTTTTTATTGTGGTAACAAAATTCCCAGTTCTATTAGATTTTTCATCTGTTCTAACTTGAAAACTAAACTGAGGACACCAACAACATTTCATTTTACAGAGTGTTGTTTGGTAGAACGTGACCGTGTTGGGGTTTTGTTTCGAGGGTCCGTCGTGAAGAGGGACAGGATGTCACGGTGACGGGAGGCCGCCCTCCCGGCCGTCCCAGCCTCGGCTGCTCAGGGCTGCTGGCCGGGCCTGCCGGAGGCGGAGGGCGGGGCGGGAGCCAGGCAGGACGGCGCTCTTGGCTGTGAGCGGGCGTCCCCAGGGCGCCCCGGCCTGCGCCCTGCGGAGAGGGCTGGACGCACCGCACTCGGGCTGCAGCTGGGCTCCGCCACTCGGCCGGTCCTCACTGCACTGTCTGCAGTTACTCCCCGAAAACCCTGACCGTCATTCTGGGAGGAGGGTTTTTCACAGACCTGACACCTAGCAGCAAGCCACGAGATTGCGACTTTCTACTTCCACGGCGATATTTCGATCACACCTGTGTTGATCCTTATCTCGTAATGATGCCTTCGGTATTAAAATATATTTTATAAAACAAGTTTTTAAATTATTAGCCTGAAGATTAATGGTAGTGCATGATTTTTGTGTATCTTTCCAAACATTTTCTGAGAATGAGTCTACATATTGGGTAAACTATATTAAACATAAAAATACCAGGTAACCCTTCTATGGCGAAGACACGATGCTTCGTCCGTGACAACCTACAGTCTTGTTCCTGCATTTTGGGAGAGTTGTGCCCCTTGTCAGCAGGTTCCTAGACAGAGTTCAAGGTGGAAAAATCACCAGCATTCCTTGTCATGAGAATCAGGCAGTTAAAATATAATAAACGTATTGCACGGGAAATAAGCAAATCTGAAGGTGCTGGGATATTAAAGCGGTTGGTCTTGGTGTACAATTGGAAGGCTGAAGAGACCCCAGAGTTGGTCTTCATGTTTAACCATCTCTTGTAGACAAGTAGTCAGCAAACACCTCGGTTCCTATAAAAATACTCTTTTTAATACTTTTTGTAATTTTAAAATATAGTACAATTGGCATTGCTTTAGTAGTGTGATCAGGAAAAAACTGATTTTTTAAGAAAATATATTTGTGATTATCATTATGAATGCAACATTTTGCGCTTTGGGTTATTTTCCTGGATGAGATTGAGTAGGAGAATTACTGTCAAGAGGGTAGGAATCTATTATGCCAATATTCTGGTTGCCATGTGGTTTTCAAAGGACCTGGATTTGTCATTGTGTATCAGCCTTACTACATCTTGCCAGAAATAAGTTTTTTAATTTAAAACGTAATTTTATTATGTTTTTAAAACAATATTCCACCTGTTTTCAGTTGTACTTATTCATTCAAGCAGGCTCTGTTCAGCAGGGGCATCTCCTCTTAGTGAACTGTCTTTTGCCCATCTTGGGCCAGGAGGGCATCCAACCATTAGAAAGCTTAGAAAGAAAGGAAAAGTGTACGGTAATTTTAGTTTTTAAGATGAGGATCCATGACTTCTGCTGTGGTGAAGAGTTTTGAAATTTTCGTTGCCCAATCCTCACAACTGAATTAGGTCCAAAGATGAGGTCTTCAACTTTACATGGATTGAAATGGGTTCGAAGTTGTATCAAACATGCCCAATTTAAAACCTGTCACACAGTAATAGTTTTAGCTTCTGTTCTTCCAAACTTTCTAAGTTTTTTTGTTTGTTTGTTTGTTTGTTTTTTGTACTAGGGATTGAACCCAGGGCCTTTGCACCGATCTACATTCTCAGCCATTTTTTAAATTTTTAATTTTGAGACAGGATCTTGCTGAGTTGCTAAGTTGCCCAGAGGGATACCAATCCCATTTCTGCCTCAGCCTCCTAGAGTGCTGGGATGGCAGGCGTGTACTACCACACGGGGCTTCTGGGTCTTGAGTCTGGTTGCTGAGGCATAGAGAATTAAGGACATGTCAGCACGTTTATGAAAAATTGCTCTATGAAAATGAATTTTAAAATATTCCTCAGAGGTGAAATTCGGCATATGAGTTCCCCCAGAAATCTTTTCATAGATTTTGCCATTTTTCTAGAGTTGTTAGTGTGGTACTACTTAAAACATGTTTTACACATATATGTGTGTTTATATATTTCATTTTACATATACATGTCTATTTGTGTGTGTGTATGTATGTGTGTATATATATATATATATATATATATATATATATATATATATATATATATGTATCTATGTATGGTGATAAATTTAAGACCGGTATTTTTAAGAGCATACAAATAAATGCAAGAGAATGTATATCTTATATTTTATATGTGTATATAATCTCTTTGACCAATTTCTTTTAAAGAGTTGACTCACTGAAAACGTCAATGAAATAATATCGATAAAACAAAACAAAAAAAAAAGAGTTGAGTATTTTATATGGTCTTACATTTACTTTTACAGCAGTCACGACACATGCACGGACTAGGATGTAATAATGGCGAAATGATGCTGTCTGGTTTTCATGCTGATCGCGGTCTGGCTAATTGAAACGGTAGATCAGAAAGGCCGGTGTTCGTGCAGACTCCTCCGGGCATCTGGAGAAGACTGCACTTCTGTGAGCCTCCCCTTCGGACTCAGAAGCAGCCGGCTCGGGAGACAGCCGCAGCCTGGGCTCTCTGGAGGTGGAGATGATAAACCAAAGTGGTAGTTAGATGAAGAAGCTGATGGATAATTTGGGTCTCCTCTTCCCGTTCCCAACCCTGCCCCCTGTGCACGGACAAGGAAGAGCTGGCGTAGTGCATGTTGCGTCCTATCTCTAATACTTAGGTTCTCAGAGTTGGACCTCATAATGCCTGACTGTACAGAAACTTCTCTGCTGAGATGATAAAATGAAAATTAGGTCAGTGCATCTAGTTTGGCAATATGTTCCTTGGATTTGTCTGACTCGGTGGCACAGAACTGTGGTGCTGCAACTGGTGTGAGACACTTCAGTTGCTTGTTTCATGTTAGTTACTAGTTCCTAGTTTTGTGTAGCCGGACGTCTGCAAATTTTACTGTTATATTTGGTCTTATTTTTCTATTTTTAGTGCAGTATTTATTCCTGTGACTGGACACTAACAAGCATTTCAGTTAATCTTATGAGCACCAAAATATCCAAACACTGAGTAGTGTGGAGTGATAACATTCATGTGTTTTGACAGCATTTAAAGGAAAATAAAGGAGGCTTGTGTCAGACGGGGACTGCAGATCTCAGATTACCAAGGACATGACTGAACTTGGGCTATCTTGGAGCCAGAAGTACCAGAAAGCTCTGATTTGCAAGATATGTGAGGAATAAAGACAGGCTTTATATTAATACTCTACTTAGTATAAAGGAAGTAGCATTACTTTGAGGAGACCTAGTTTACACAAAGTAACTCTTGTCCATCGTTGGTGTAATTTTTAGTGCAAGATTAATAAACATTATTCAGTAGTTTAAACTTTAAATTTTGTCTTATAATTAGCAGAATTTCATGTCACTGGATTTTATGGGAGTAATCTAAATTTTTTGTTCACTACGAAAGTGCTATTATTTTTCCAGCCTGGGTAGAGGAATACTAGATTTTTTATGTGCTCTGAGTCAAATAAGCACAGTTTGGTTAGCGTGGCTGCCTGAGTGATGGGAAGCAAACTGGGTTACGAAGCCCCCTTGGCACCCTGCACGATGGGCGGTGCAGCGAGGTCTGAACTGTGTCGCCCATCACGGGGTGAGGACTGGCGCGTGGAGGTCAAGCCCTGTGCTTGGTAACGGTTCCAGCTCAGTGGCCTCTGCTGGTGATGTAGGGCCCTGTGTGCCTGCTGACAGTACCGTCTCTCCATGCGTGAGATCATAGCTGTGCAAATAATAAGGCTCTCTTGAGCACTTGCCATGTGTTAGGTGATTTATTTAGGTATGAAGCAGCATACTCTGAAATCATTATAAAACCAAGACAATATAATCACGGGGCACTGGTGTTTGTTTCTCAGCTCTGTGGTTCAGTGTGCATCTGCAGAGCATGGTGGGGTAATGAGGGCTGCCTGCCGCTCAGATGGTGTGTAGCTTGTGACCCTTGAGGTCTAACTGCTCCCTTGACCTTTGGTTTTCTTGCAAACCTAGTCTCCAAGGCTTCTTTCCTACTGTACTTCTAGCTCTTTAAGTCTGTGTGTACCCAGGCAGTAGAAGGTGTGCTCAAGAGTGACTATGTTTGAGTTTGTATCCCAGCTTGTTTAGCTAGTAGCTTTGTAGTTACAGACTTTTAATTTACTTTCCCTACTCAGGAAAGAATTACTAACTCAAAAATTGCAGTGAGAACTTCATGAGTCGCTACACGTGCAACATTGCCAGTGTATCTGGGTGCACGTGAACGTTACCCTGACGATCCTAGTTATCTGCTGTTATCTGATATTGATAATGATAAACCAGACACAGTGGTGCATACCTGTAATTCCAGGTCTCCGAGGCTGAGGCAGGAGGATTGCAAGTTCCAGCCCAGCCTGGGCAATTTAGTGACTTAGCAGGACCCTGTCTCAAAATTTAAAAAAAGAAAAGAAGATCTGAGGATGTGGCTCAGTGTAAAGGCTCTGGGTTCGATCCCCAGTGCACCCCTCCACCCCATGAGAACTCTGATAATCTTAATGGCAGTGGATCCAAAGAAGTCTTTGCAAAGCCAGCAAGGGCATCAGAACCTCCTGGAGGGCTGCAGACAGACAGGTGAACAGATTCTCTGTGGTGCCACGGTGGAGCAGGGACCAGGTGATTCCACGCAACAATGGTTTCCTCTCCACTGGCCTTTTGCGTAAACTTCTTTAAGAACCAGAGTTCGCGGTGCAGACAGAGCTGCCTCCCTCTCTCTTCAGGCTGAGGAACTTGTGTCGTAGGTGGAAAAGATAGACAAAAAGCAGCTCTGGAAATCTGCATCTGTTCCGAGTTTCCTAGGGCTTCCCTGGACAGTCTGAAGGCGCTGGGGGTGGTGGGAAGAGGGCGGCTGGCTCTGTGTTTGAAAGTGGCTGCAGAGTTCTTGACGATGTAATCAGATGCTTTCCACCTTAGCAAAGCAGAGCCCTTGTATCTGCTAATGTCTTCAGGCCTGCAGCCGAGAAAGTCCCGCCTGCCTCACTTCTCAGCTGAGAGCAACGTGCACACGGTTTGCTTTCTCAGTGCCGTTCTGGGAGTGCGGACGTTTGATGCTGGTGCGGGCGCCAAGCCGCAGGACCTGGCTGCCTGTCAGCGGCCTGACGGGGGGCATGGGACTTGCCGCTGGTCCCCAGCTGAGAGCACCGCAGATGCGATTTCTTCTTGGTAAACATCCACCCCGTAGTGACTCTGTCTCCTCGACACATTGTTTTTCTTTGGCTGCGGGATCCTTGCCTTGCTGGACGCGAGTCCTTCTCGGTGTCACTTCTCCTCACAAAACAATGAAAAACTACTTTTGGGCAGCCGAGTCAGAGGACATGAGATGAATCCTGTTGGGGCCAGCGGTGGTGGTCAGCGGCAGACAGCTCACGGCCGCTGTGTGAGCCAGCTAGGTCCAGGGGGCCACAGTCCCGGGCTCCCAGCTGCACCGAGTATGGTCAGCCCTCTCCGAGGCCTGGCTCTGAAACAGACCCGCCCCTGAGGTCAGTTTGGGGATGGCCGTGCAGGCCCACGCTTGCTCTCTGCTCCCCTTGACGTCTGTTTTGCTCTTGCCATGGTCAGTGGCCATCGTGTCCACCATTAACCTGACTGGTGCAAATGACCGACTGTGAAGGAGCTGAGCCTTTCATTGTCCTGTTCGATCCTAACACCAACATCTTTGTCCGGCCACCAGTATTTTTCTTCCAGGTGCAGAGACGATGCCGGCTGTGAAGCTTTGGAGAAATCCTGGCGGCAGAACCGACCTGTGCACCAGGCCAGTCTCCCGCCAGAGTGTCCTCGAGCCCTGGGCTCTGCGCTCTCCTGCACCAAGGTGCTGGCTGAAAGCATCCACGTTAAGAACTCGCCACTCTTGAATGTTTAGATGCAAAAATTTGGAGAGGCATCTACTCCAGCTCCATTACTTTCTACCCTCTATGTACCTTTGGAAAGGCTATCAAAAGGTTAGAAGCAGCGTTGGAATGATCTTCACAATGTGATTTGAAGTACTTTGGCAAGAAAAAAATGTGTAACCTCTAAAATAAATATGACATTTCAAAAGACAAATGGGCAATCCACTTATATAAAATAATTATTTATGTAAACCTGTGGGCTAAGAAATACATCTGTTAACTATATACTTTTGTAAAGGGCAAAGGATGATCTAATGAGGTTTAAAGAACATACCAAATATATGGGATGTGGTGGCCGGCGATTGTTCTCTTTCAGAACCGTGCCTGAGTAACCACAGAAGGGGCAGCGGAGTTCCAGTCATCAGACCCTCTTTGGTACTCACAGTTACTGAGGGTACTAAGTGTGCTCCTGGGTCTCTGAAACGCTCTTTCCAGGATGGATGGATGCACGCACACTAACGCAGGCGGATGGGTCTTGCTACATTCCATTGTTGCTCCTCCTTTAGTATTTCTCATTAGTCATGGTCTTTGGAATTTGTCATTGTTAGAAACAGAATCAAGAGTTCTCTGCTGTGTAAGCTTCAGTTGTACATTTTCCTTGTAATATGTAGCACCTGAATACACATTGCAATTAATTAATTAATGATGACTGGCCTCTGACCTAAATAGTGTCTCTGTCCTTGCCAACACCCCTCCCAATTTCTTCCTGCAATACACATAAGGACAGAACAGGTAACACTGAGTAAAACCACTCAACCTGTTGCAGAATCTAGAAGGAAACAACTGAAGACTGAAAGGGCTGAATTGGAGACATTTGTGCTGTTCTCTGGTGGCTCTGCCGACGTGAGTGCCAGGAAAGGCTTTCTCCACTCTGCACCTGCTGGCCTCCGGGCCAGAAGTGCAAATTTACTGGCTCGAGAACTGGAGCGAGAGCCTTGCTGTTGCCTCTGCTTTATGCAACATCAGGATGAGAGTGATGGCTGAGAGTGAATATTTGCACTATTCTAGACCAAGGATGAGGTAGGTTGACTCATTTAGTTACTTTGATAGTTGGACACTGCAGGCGCTATTACAGTTATTCCTGCTTTCTGGATGAGGAAATACAGGCACAGGGGTCGTCAGTGTTGGCCCTGTGGTTTGAGAGCTGGCACTTGACCAGGGAGTGTGGCTTCTGGCTGAGCACTGAGCAGCGGGGATGGACACCTGTGCAGCTGGACTCTTCTCCCTGTTGTCAAGCTTCTGCTGGCACGGTCCTCTGCTGGGGAACAGGCATGGGCAACGGTGCACTGTCCCGAGGAAGGTGGCCCTCGGGGGATGCCGGGAAGAGCACTGCCAATGAGGTGCGCTCATTTCCCTCCGGGGCTTAGCAATCCAGACAGAGCTGAGACAGGGCTGGGCCGAGCTCAGCAGAGATGGGAGGGGAAGCGGGGCAGAGGAGGCTAGTCCAGTGCTGCCATCCGCTGGGAACCAGTTTTAGTCCACACTCTGGTGAGCAGAGAGGTTGCTCGACCCTTCGTCTGTTGGATATGACCTGACATTTTGGGGAAAGAAAAATGAATATTTTGAATATTATGGTGAATAAGAAATCATCCTGAAAGTTAACAAAGCTCAGACTTCTGGTGTGCATTACACAGATATTGAAAATTTTAGGCAAGGCCATCCTGTGTGAAGTAGAGCAGACACATTGCTCATAAACTGGGGTGGGAGGTGGTGGCAAGCAGGCTGAGATCCAGGAACGATGTGGTAGCATGGGAAAAAGGGTCATGGCGATGAGGGATGGGGGAGCAGGTGCAGGAGAGTCTGGGGGTGTCCAGCACAGAACTGATCATTTGCAAAATAGAAAGTGATGTAGAGTAGTATTTGGGGACACTGCTTACCACATTTTAGAAGGTAAAGTCATGAGCATGCTGGTGGAAAGAGGCTAATAACAACAACAACAACGCGAGCTGAAAAAGCCCTGGGCGTGGAGAGCCCGGGAGCCGCGTGTGCGAGAGGGGCCCGCGCTGGACACGCCAGAAAGCGTGACGGGAACCCTGAAGCCCCCCGAAGGAGGCAGGGTCTGTAAAACATCCCGGCGGGGTAGCACCCACACTTTGAAAGGTAAAGAGTGTGACTCTGCATTGATCTTGTACTTGGCACTACCCGGGTTGTTACTGTTGCAGTATTTGCTCTACAGTTTTGCAGAACAATTTACCACAAGTTGATGGGCCGAATCCTGCCGTCCTGGGCACATGCGCTCAGCAGTGAATCACTTAAGGAGCACTGTGGCGCCCTTCCGTCTCCCTCAGCAGTCTCCCCCAGGACTGCACCTGTGCGCTTCCCTCTGCCGCACAGCAGACCCCAACACGCAGTAGCTCAGCATCAGTACTTCTCTGTCACCTTGATGGCTGTTATGGTCTGTGTCTGGATGTCCCCCCGAAGCCTCCCGTGGTCACGGGTGGGGTGTTTTCGGAAGCGGCTGGATCTAGAGTGTGTGGTTACTATTAGTCCACCGATTGGTTCGGCGTAATTCTGCTGGGATCGAGGGTGCTGGGATTAAGTGTGGGAGTGCTGCCCATCCTAAGGGCCGGCAGCCTGGGCAAGATGTAAGGGGCAGAGTCTTGTCTATTCTCTTGCTTACCCTGCTGCCTTCCGCCTGGCTGCCCGCCACCCTGGCTTGACTCCAGCTGACTGTGGACTGAAACCTCTACAAACTGTGAGCAAAATGAAACTTTCTTAACTTTGGGTGTCGTCTCAGCAGCAAAAGCAACTGAGACGACGGCCCTGGGAGTCGATGGTGGCAGCAGGAGGCTCTTGGTTGGTGGCCGCTTCTCTGCCTGCGCGGCTTCCCAGGGTCGGCCTGGGTTGCCTCCATGTGTGTCCCGGCAACATAAGCTCCTTTTCATGTTGCTGTCAGGAATTTGTGTTCTGGAGACAAAGCTTTTGTCAGTTTTGTCTGTTTCAAATCTTTTCCTTAAACCCTTTTTAAGGTTGTCTTCCTGAATGGGGAACATTAACTTTATTGTAGTTGTAGCACTAGTATTTTATGGAGCTCTAAGGAATAACTCCCTACTTCCATATTCTTCCAAATTTTGTTTTAAAAGTTTGCAGCGTTTTTTTTTCCATTCACATTTAAACCCTTTGTCCTCCCAGCAACTGATTTTTTTGTAGTATGTGTGATTTGGGAAAAGCTTCGTTTTCTTCCCTTTGGGACATGCGCCCATGCTAGTGTCACACTTCAAAGCCTGTTGTGTCTTTACTCTTCCATCGTATCAGGCTTTGAAATGTGTGTGGTTCGGCCCCTCGCTGTTCGCTTGTTCTTTTTATGGGTTTCTGACCAATACTGTTCTGTCTGTTACTACAGGAGCCAAGGAGGACGCCGACTCCAGGCACAGTAGGCATCTTATTTCTGCGTCAGTGCCCACGACTATTTCTGTTCACTGGTGCAGGCATAATGCTTTTAAGAAATGATTGACAAATACTAATTGTGTATATTTATGGGGTACAATGTGATGTTTTGATCTATGAATACATCGTAGAAAAATTTAGTCTAATTAACATATCAGCACATCACTAACCTAACATCTTTTTTTTTATGGCAAGGATGTTTAAAATTTCTTTTAGCAATTTTGGAATACGTAATGCATTAGCTGTGGCCACTATGCAGTGCAGTAAATCACTAAAACTTTAATATTTTGATCAATATCGCCTCTCCCACAATCCCTCCCTCTCCCTTTCAACCTCTGGTAATCACCTTTCTCCTTTCTATTTCTATAAGTTTTTTTTTTTAAATTCTGCACGTAAGATCATACAATATTTGTGCTGGCTTATTTCACTTAATATAATGTCTTCCAATTGCACCCATGCAGATGTGAATGACGGGATTTCCTTTTTTGAAGCCTGTATAGTATTTCATCATGTTGCTTCCATATTTGTTTTTAATCTTTTTTTTTTTTTTTTTTTTTTTTTTTTTTTTTTTTTT